>CM067360.1:55879767-56082267 GCA_034401795.1 Chaetoderma sp. LZ-2023a
AGCATTGTATTCACTCAAAGGTCAATTGCCTATTGTGTAATAACTCTATCTATCTAGCTAACTCTTTAACGCTTACGCTGCCCAAAACGGCTTCTGTGGTAGTCTTGGAAAATGTCCGTATGCATATCGAAAGAATACTATTTTTGAAACATTATCCTCTCTGTCTCTCCACCCTCACTCCCCTCCGTCTCCTGCTCCTACCCTTCTCCCTTCCCTCAATCCCTCCCTCGCTCCTGCCATCCTCTCCCGCCTTCCCTCAATGCTGTCCTCTCTCTCTCTCTCTCTGTATTATATTATAATGTGATCCTATTGTATGATGACACAAGATGGAATGGTACCGAGTGCAAAATGCATGCACCAACATCAGCTAATACATTGATATATGTGTATGATCTTGCAACGTCAAAATGAACAACCTTGCGTATTTAAAATGTCATGACATTTGATTGCAGATTTCAAAAATACCCAATTTGTCCCACCCTTTAAACAGCGTGGCCAATGCTTCTGAATTCCCGGTTGCTAAGATGCTGCTGCTGTGCCCGAGAGCAACAACATTCCGCAACATCATCATCAAAAAGAAACATTGGAACACTATAATTTAAAGAACAGCCACAAAATGTGTAGGGGACAATCGAAATTGGTGGGTTAATTTTATGTGCACCTTACGTTAGCCAGAATTGCGGTACAGGCGCACACTTCTTTATTAACGGCAGTGTACAAGTAGGTTGCAATACAGACCCTTTCATGATCAAGAGCCAAAAACAACCCAAATTGACTAGCTTCAATAATGAACAAACTACCAAATTGGACCTCTAAAAATAATGCCGGTGTTTTGTTTTTGCAACATAATTCAGCAACGGAATGATCATAGGTACATAATTAAATACTATCATTGACTATATAAATGCCAATCGACGGCGCAATTTGGACAAAAACATACCATCGGCTTTGAGTTCTCTCACTTATACAGATTGTCCAAGCGTGGAGGAATATCAGCCTCAGCGCTTAGGCTACAACCCGGCCAAGTTGGGCATGGCGCTGAATAGACATAGAACACGGGCAATTATTTAAAACTTAATTTAGGCTACACCTCTTGCACGGGGCGTGACCTAGCTCTCAAACAATGACAAGTTAGAGATATCGCCCTATCTATAAAACTAATAAAGCTAAACCTGGTTTAATCATCCTTATTGAATTCCGGCCAATGCGACTGAATTGATAGCAACAATTTAGCAACTCATTCCAGCAACATCATTGTCCAAACAAACTCCATGATGGCTATTTTACTTTGACGCAAAATAGAGTGGCTTCATTACATGTGACAAAATAGCATTACATACGGGGGTGGGTGGTGAGTGAATGGTCGGCGAAGCAACAACTCGTTATATACGCTTAGAGAAATGTAAACAAACTCGGACAATCATCATATTAAATATTTCAGTTCCCTACAGAAAAATACTCATGACTGAAAGTTGCTGCTACCCTAAATAGCAACAGGTTTCAACAAACAATACGATAATTGTCAAGCAGACTACAAGATTTCTCACAAAAATCCAGTCTTGTTTCACTACATACAAGTAGTTGTGGCATAATTTCACTAGTTTCTTCAGCCCTGCTAGAAGGAAACGGGTTAATTTTGCATTTGGACGTTTATTGATATCACTTCTCCGACTATCTATTTAACCCTGCTCAATGCATCGAGTATCTATTTAACCCTGCTCAATGCTCAATTCATCACCAGTTCCTGGAAAAATGCCCTAGCTGGTTACTTAAAAACAATTTGACTAAACGTAATTGTTTCCTTAGGTAGCAACAACATTCAGTCAACGTTCTTTCAAAACATTAAGTTGGTTCTCCGCACAACTATCTTCAGAAATAAAAGCGCTTTTAAATCGATCATTGGATAAATAATTGTGTTGAGATCAGTGCGAAATTGAAATGCTAGCCTTTTCTATGCAGGGTAATTATCACCCCACCCGCTGATGGGACCAGTTAGCTAGCGTTGTTGTTTATTTATTACAGTCATAAAAACATAGAGGTATTCATTGCCAGCAATGCCCTCCGATTTCTAGCTATGCTAGACAGGGTTATAATGTCCATCAATTGTACAAATTGTAAGCCCTATGTCCTTATCATTTAACCCTTTAATGACTAAATCTTGTCAAAAAAACTAAACATTTTCTTGTTGAATGTCTTATTGCAGGCCAAAAAAATTGTATTTTGAAATTTTGCCACTGGAATGACTGGCTCGCTTACCGAGCCAGTCATTCCAGTGGTAAATTTTCAGAAATAGTTTTTCACTTGGCCTACAATCGACATTCCTCAAGACCCCTGCAGAGGCCGGTTTGGCTGGCTTCATCATAAGAGGGTTAAGGCCCTATGTTTTTAACATTATGTTGAATATTTTGAAACTATTTCACCAGGCGTTGTTGCAGCAGCAACACACAGTCAAATTAGTTTTAAAATATTTTTGAAAGTTTAAAGGACTCTGTGAAATGGTCTAGGGCGAGTTGCGTTACAATCGATTGGTGCCCACAATAATTCCTTGTATTGTAGTCTATTTATCATTGGCTTGACAACGATATGTGACATGACCACCTTTGCATAAATTAAATTTTTTACCCACAGTCCCCACCCCCTTGGCGTCATGGCAAAATTTCAAAAGTGCCATGCACATCCATGGCCATATGTGTAATCATACCAGAAGTTTCAAGTTTCTGCGTGAAATGGGCTAGGAGGAGTTGCGATGGTAGCTCTTTTAAATAGACTGTTAAGATTGCCTTTCTGTTGCAATTTTTTAATTTGTTCAAGAAAATTTAAATTTTCTCATGGAAAATATTTATTTCTAGACCAAGAGAAGACTATTTTGAAAATTTATCACTGCAGTGACTGTTTCGGTTATCGAGCTAATAATTCCAGTTGTAAATTTTCATAAATAGTCTTCTCTTAGTTTGCAAATGGACATTTCGCAAGACCATTTCAGATACACTAAAGAAGGGGTAAAGGGTGAAATCTAAAGTTGTCACCAACTGATGTAGCTAATTGAGACAGGAACTACTTTTACTGTCACGCTTCTAGTATTGAAACACACCACGCATTTGTCAACTTAAGAAAACTGAATAGATAAGATTCTGAAACTAGTTGGAGGGCTTGGGTAGGGATATATGACGGCTGTGGCCACAGTTTCCAGTCAAATTTCTTTCAATACATTCATCAACTTACGCAATACTTCTAGTATTATCAGGAAAATAAGATTTTAGCACTTTAGGGTTCAAAGTGTTAAAAGCTAAATCACTAATCCGCTCTATTAAGAGAAGAGTATAATAGCGCATTTAAGCGGGCAAGATCACTCAAGCCTGTTTATAATGGGCACTGTATGGTCCATCAAATAGTGGTTGTTAAAGACAGATAGTCAGTTAATACAACTTATTCGTTATACTATGCAGAGGTTTTGGACCAAAAGATGGTGGTTGCTTACGGCTTGTCGTCATACCACCACCCCTTTTAAAGAATAACCATCTTTTGGCGCCCGAGTACGTATTCGTCTTTTGGTAATAAATATCTTCCTGGTTATAAGCCTGAATTTCCATCTGATGGAGCTTTATCATGAAAGCTATATAAAATCATCATTACTAGATTGACCTTTTTTCCGCTAATGCCTAAATATTTAAGATATTATTGTGTGCTCTGACATCTATGTTGTTGAATTTTTTGTAATGTGTTTGACTGAAAGTTGTTCCTCCCGCAGCAATGACCTTCAGTCAAATTATTTTTAAAGAAACAACTCAGTCTACCAAACCATGTTGCTAAATAAACTTGGACATTCGGCTGCAAGGAACAGGAGTGTGAAATCTAAAGTTGTCACCATAAATCTGCTCGACGGCGGAAACTGTAACAGATCTAACCTGTCTATTAAGGAACACCTCTGAAATTAGACCTTTGCTATATATGATGTAGTAATTTCGGAAGTTCATATCTCGGCCGTTTATTGACAGATCTTCTTCTTTTCGTTCGCTGATCATACCGCCAGTCCTAAGTGACTATCGACATGATCATAAGCGTTAAGTGCGTGGATCCATGGTTTATTAGTTTGCGCCGTGCGGCCTGGAACCTCCGTCTTCATCACTCGAGGTTTCTGTCAGGGTTACCTCACCCTTACCTCCTTTAGTCGCCTCTTACGACACGCAGAGGATACGGAAGGTGTATTCTAAGCCCCACCTACAGGGCAAGTGGACAGATTATCTTCTAGTTTTCAAACACTCGTTCATCTATGCCCACGCTGATATGACAAAGGTCATAGCATTCCGGGATCCATGGCTCAAAAGAAGCCGATAGAAGAGGAATAGTAATTATAATAATAATAAAAGAGAATAATCAGAACAATTTCTAGAAGGATTCCAAGTAAAAGTTAGCATTCTGCAGTATAAAGGTTAATACCAATCTATTATTTTAGCAGTAGAAGGGTTAATAGGCAGGAACAACTTTCAGTCAAATTGTTTTGAAAAATAGTCAGCATGTATCCTTAGCATCTACAATAAGTGCAAGTTTTATATTGGCATTCATAAGTTCATGGGTTAATCGGCTCCATGGTCAACTGCTGTTAATTGACAATTAAATCCCTATCACATTAATCTGTTTTCCTGTTCTCTGATGAAATTCCGTTTCTATAACTGCTTTAGGCAATATTTATTGTCTCTCGGATCAGTCACCTAGGTGGCTTAGGAGAATATCTATATACAGACACAAAACTGGTCACAAAAATCATGTAGATGATTGGCCATTCAGCAGTAAATAGGTAAATCAGGGATTGACCATACAGCCATAAACAGATCTAGAAGTGCATGACAATTTTTTATCTTTCCAATATGATCAATGGAAACTGGAAATTAGTACAAAATCAATCAAGGGCTAACATTCTGCAGTACACAGGTAAATACAACAATTATAATATTTCACCAGTAGAAGGGTTAATAGGCAGGAACAACTTCCAGTCAGATTGTTAAAATATTCTGTGGGTATCCTTACCATATACAATAAGCGATAGGTTTATATTGGCATTCATAGGTTGATGGGTTAATTGGCCCCCATGGTCAATATGTATTAAATGACAATTAAATCCCTATCACATTAATATGTTTGCCTAGAGCATTTACAGTAGCAAATCCAGTTCATTACTCATAATAGCTACTGAGCCACCTTTAGTTAGCTTGAGTGGCATTCGTGAGTGGCCATGATTGGAACTCTTAAATATATCATCCTCGTATGTTTCGAACATAGGCCTATTAAAGATAACATTTTAATCACAATTTCTATCATTTATGTTAGAGGTCACGGTCGTATTTTTCGCTAAAAAGTGAGGTAAACCTTAATTGTTTAGCTGAATTACTCTGGCCAGATTGATCGCCCTTGTTATCAAGATAGTTCTGATAGGTCTCCCATAACTTATCCAATGGTGTGCTGTGCATATAAATCATGGAAGTTAGTTTGCTAATGTTATGATTTCCCTGTTTTGGGAAGATAATAGTAGGTTAATTAATTACATTAAAATGTTTCTAAAGGTGGTCTGTTACGACCTGTCATACCTGTGGTTTAAGATGACACAGGTTTCACAATAACCACAAATAGCAATGTTTTTAGAAGCATCACCAATAAGACTCAAGTGGTCCACCTTAGATAGGCATTCTAATGCAGTAGGCTAATTAAGTGCGTAGATGTATGGTCCTATACTGTAATAGCAATGGGTTTGAGAACCACCACTCAAGCGGTTCACTTACAGAGCTGGTCATAGAACGTAATTGAGCGCTAATCACTGAGAACCACCGTCATCATACATCAGCATCTCTGTCTTAACGAAAATGGTTACTGTCTCTAAGAGCAGTGTTTTTGAGAATCGCCATCAATAAAATGCAACTGCACTATGCAAGCGTATTAATAATTAAATAATTAATAGAAATAGCAACGCAAAACTCGAGTGTTTTAGTATTTCATAATCTATGAACATAGCGTGCTTGGAACCTGAAACTTGTATAAATTAGCAGAAATTAAGGAAAGGATCACTATGTTCCAGCATTAATAATGTTTCAACGGCCACTAGCAACAGCTTTCTGTTGCATGGGTGGAATCGTATTAATAATTCTGGAACTAGTAACAATTGTAACACATATCTCAGATGTCTTAGTATGTGTAAACCTCTGAATACGACCCTTGCAACAGAAACCTCTTGCTACTGGTCGTTGCAAATTTATTAAGGCTGAAACATAGTGATTTATCCCAATATTCCCAGAATTTATGCAAGTTTAGCGTTCAAATGTCTCTATGTGTTATGTAACTGTATTAATTGTTCATCAACTAGCAGCAATAGCAGCACGCAACAGATATCGTTTAGTATTTCATAGCTTTATAACATGACCGTTGCAACAAAAACAGACGTATTAGGGCTGGAACATAATGATATATTCTATATCATCACATAGTTGATCTATCTCCCCCGTCCCTTCAACTACCTGCCCCCTTCACCCCACCCCCTCTCCCCTCCACCTCCCTCCCACTCGTTTCAACCGTAAATATGCATGGTGGTTATCAATAAAACTCAAGTGGTCTACCTTAGATAGGTAGTCCTATGCATTAGGCTAAATAATCGCTTAGATGGGCGGTCCTATACAGGAATAGCAATGCGTTTTTAGAGTCACAACTCAAGTGGTCCCCTTAGATAGGTGGTCATATGCAGGTCATATAAAGGTCAAGTGGCCGCTAATACTTAAAAACCACCATCAACATACATCAGCATCTATTTTTTAGTGAACGCCGTTACTGCCTTCAATAACAATGTTTTCATTGACTAAACTTGCCCAATCAAGGTATAAATGTCAGCATATAATATAGTACATTTTCCACTACATTTGTAATAGCTATCCACATACAAAGCACGCGCGCACAGCAAGTGTGTGTACAGGGGGTGGGGTGGGGGTCCGAGGAGGGGGTTGTGACATCTGTGTGGACACAATGCAAATAATTTGTCCGCCATACAATGCATAATAAATAGCATTGTATTCACTCAAAAGCCAAATGCCTATTGTGTAATAAATCTATCTATCTAGCTAACTCTTTAACACTTAAGCTGGCCAAAACGACTTCTGCGGTAGTCTTGGAAAATGTCCGTTTGCATACCAATAGAAGACTATTTTTGAAACATTATCCTCTCTCTCTCTCTCTCTCTCTCTCTCTCTCTCTCTCTCTCCACCCTCTCTCCCCTCCGTCTCCCTCTCCTCCGCTTTTCCATTCCCTCAATCCCTCCCTCGCTCCCGCCATCCTCTCCCGCCCGCCCTCAATGCCACCCCTCTCTGTATTATAGTATAATGTGATCCTATTGTATGATAAACACCAGATGGAATGGTACCGACTGCAAAATGTATGCAGCAACATCAGCTAATACGTTAATATATGTGTATGATCTCGCAACGTTAAAATGAACAGCCTTGCGTATTTAAAATGTCATGATATTTGATTGCAGATTTAAAAAATACCCAATTTGCACCACCCTTTAAACAGCACAGATTGGACCTCTAAAATAATGCCGGTGTTTTGGGGTAAATTTTTGCAACAAAATTCAGCAACGGAATGATCATAGATACATAATTAATTACTATCATTGACTATAAAAATTCCAATCTACGGCACAATTGGGACAAAATCGTACCATCGGCTTTGAGTTCTGTCACTAATATAGATTTTCCAAGCGTGGCGGAATATCAGCCTCAGCGCTTATGCTACAACCCGGCCAAATTGGGCATGGCGCTGAATAGACATAGAACAACATAATTGTCAAAACAAACTCCATAATGGCTATTTTATTTTGACGCAGAATAGAGTGGTTTCAATACATGCAACAAAATAGCATTACATACGGGGGTGGGTGGGTGGTGAGCGAATGGGTGGCGAAGCAGCAACTAGTTATATACGCTGATAGAAATGTAAACAATCTCGGACAATCATCACATTAAATATTTCAGTTCCCTACAGAAAGTTGCTACTACCCTAAATAGCAACAGGTTTCAACAAACATAATACGATAATTGCCAAGCAGGCTACAAGATTTCTCACAAAAATCCAGTCTTGTTTCAATACATACAAGCAGTGATGGATCACTGCATAATTTCACTAGTTTCTTCAGCCCTGCTAGAAGGAAACGGGTTAATTTTGCATTTGGAGTTTTATTGATATCACTCCGATTATCTATTTAACCCCGCTCAATGCAACCTAGCGTTCTGGAAATGCCTTGGCTCATTATTTAAAAACAATTTGACTGAACGTAATTGTTTCCTTAGGTAGCAACAATGTTCAGTCAACGTGCTTTCAAAACATTAAGTTGGTTCTCCGCACAACTATCTTCAGAAATAAATGCGCTTTTAAATCGATCATTGGATAAATAATTGTGTTGAGATCAGTGCGAAATTGAAATGTTAGCCTTTTTATGCAGGGTAATTATCACCTCCCCCACCCCCACTGTGGTTTGTGAGCCGCAACCCCTATCATTGGTCTCATTCATTCTTTTCATGACAGTGTCACAGTCTATTTCATTCTATTTTCAGAACAGTTATCAAAGAAACCTAAAACGATTTGGCTGACTTTAAAAAAACAATTTGGCTGGATGTTGTTGATACCCTAGTCAATAATAATTTTCTGTATATTTCTGTTCGGAATCGACATTATAATCCTGTCAATATCGATCTCATTAGGAGCTTAAGAATTTGTCAGTAAAGGTGGGTTAATACAGGGCAGTTGAAAAAGAGAAATGATTTTGGAGACCAAGGGCTCTGGAGGCCATGAACTTAAAAATAATGATGTTACTGTCCATAGATTGATCTTAATGCACTGCATATGCAGCAATAGACATCAGTGATATTTAACTCAGATAAGCCCTCTGACACAGTTCGTCAAAGACTGCCTGGTGTGCGCTTTCTTTCAAAGTGCTATCACAGGAAGAGAGGGACATAAAATTATTCAAGTCCTGTGTTCTACAAATAACTTAAGGTACTCTATAATGTAATCTCGTTCCAAATGAATCTTTAAAATACTGAATATGTCCCGTAGCCTGATGGGACCAGTTAGCGAGCATTGTTACTTATTTATTACAGGCAGAAAAACATAGAGGTATCAATTTCTAGCAACGCCCCTCCGATTTCTAACTATGCTAGACAGGATTATAATGTCCATCAAGTGTACAAATTGTAAGCCCTATGTCCTTAACATTTAACCCTTTAATGACTAAATCTTGTCAAAAAACTAAACATTTTCTTGTTGAATGTCTTATTGCAGGCCAAGAAAATCGTATTTTGAAATTTTGCAACTGGTCATAAATTTTCAGAAATAGTTTTCACTTGGCCTACTAATCGACATTCCTCAAGACCCCTGCAGAGGCCAGTTTTGCCGGCTTCATCATAAAAGGGTTAAGGCCCTATGTTTTTAACATTATGTTGAATATTTTGAAACTATTTCACTGGGCGTTGTTGCAGCCACAACACACAGTCAAATTAGTTTCAAAATATTCAACATGTTACATGAAATTCAGGGATCAATGTGTACAAATTGTATACAAATGTTCTCTGGTGAAATTCACTTTTTAGTAACTGCTCTAGATAATAATACTTGTCATTCGGAGCAATCACTTAGGTGGCTTTGGAGAAGATTTATATACAGACACAAAACTGGTCACAAAATTCAGCTAGATGATTGGCCATTCAGCAGTAAATAGGTTAATCAGGGATTGGCCATTCAGCAGTAAAAAATATACGAAGTGTGTGACAATTTACCTTTCCAATATTTCTTAATGGATACTGGAAAATTAGTACAAAATCAATGAAATAAAAGTTAACATTGCAGTATAAGGGTTAATACAAAATCTAATATTTCACCAGTAGAAGGTTTAATAGGCAGGAACAATTTCCTGTCAAATTGTTTTGAAAAATATTCATCAGCTATCCTTGGCATCTACATAAAGTGCAAGTTTTATATTGACATTAATACATTCATGGGTTAATCGGGCAGATGGTCAACTGGTATTAAATGGTAATTAAATCCCAATTATATTAATCTGTTTGCCTAGAGCATTTACAGTAGCAAATGCCATTTATTACCCCAGAGATATAAAATGAAAATCAAATGTCACATTAATCATTTTTATTAGAGCCTATAGCAAACTGTCTTCTACTACATAATAAAGAGGAAAATTAAAATCTAAATAGTTCCGCCCTTTACAGATGGGTCTCGTTCATTTTAAAACACACCATGCAGATGGTCAACTAACATATGTATAGCAATTTTCTCCATCCAAATCCATCAAATAAAAAAGTTCAAAATGCTCGAATTTGATTGGTCCATGGTGACGATACTGTTTTACCAATCAAGTTTTTGCGAACAAATTTTACTTGCCGCCATAGACTAATTATATTCCCCAAATCTTAGCCAGATCGCTTCAGAAGTTCCAGAGGAGAAGATTATTTTGTCATTTATGACGTCATCAATATGGCCGCCAATGCCCCGAGCCAATCAGGCTCTGTTTAGCTATTTTGATTCAGGGGGTGATCTCAACCATATATTCTGAGTTTTGATTCAATTTGCTTGCCGGTTTCGGAGTTTTGGTTCAATTTACTTGCTGGAAATGGCTGGCGGCGGAATAATAATAATAATAATAATAATAATAATAATAATAATAAACGGAACAATCACTCTAGTCTTCCAGAGCTTCGCTCTTGGAAGCCTAATAATAATAAACAGAACAATCACTCTAGTCTTCCAGAGCTTCGCTCTTGGAAGCCTAATAACTAGATCTGTTCCATGAACAGATATACGGCTTCCAAGAATACCTGCACTTGAACTAGACATTCTTTTCTTGTACTTCATGTACAATCTAGTTGTCTGGTGAAACTCTGTTTTTCTAGAATTTCTTTAGATAATATTTCTTGTCTTTCTGATCAATCGCCTAGGTGGTTTTGGAGAAGATCTATATACACAAAACTGGTCACAAAATCAGCTAGATGATTGGTCATTCAGCAGTAAACAGGTTAATCAGGGATTTCTTTGGACACTAGATCTGGTAACATGGAACCAGTTTGACTGTTCTATACCTGGTGCTTCGGGAGAAGTAACTAGCAGGACAAGAGGTATTAGAAGATAGAAATATCTTGCATTTTTAAGTTACCCAAGGAACTGGCTGGAGAAGGACCCGGTCTGCGCAGGACTAACTATTCTGTGAAGAAACAATATCCAAGCCATGTACATATATAGAGTTAGATTGCCCATTTGACTCCTGCTCACTGCCCGCAGATTGACTCAAGAACAAAATAATGTGTTGTACTGTAGTCTACTAACTACAAGCTTCAAAATGATATGTGACATGACCACATTTGATACAATTTATTTTCTGCCCACCATTACCCCCACCCCTTCGGCTGATATCAAAATTCCAATGTGTCATGCACATCTCTGGCCATATGTTGAATCATAAATTTCTATGTGAAATGGTCTAGCAGGAGTTGTGTTACAATTACATACCCTCGATTGACCCAAGATCAAAATAATTCCATGTACTGTAGTCTACTCATCATTGGCTTCAAAATGATATGTGACATGACCACCTTTGGAAAATTTTTATTTTTTACTCCACATTTCCCATCACTTGGGGTCATACCAAAATTCCACAAGACCTATCAGAAGATAGCAAATAGCTGACCTGTACTGTATATTAATTGTACATCACAGGATATGGTGGACCACCGAATAGTCACATTTTGAAATTTGACAATCAACATGTGAATTCGAAACACCGGTGGTACTACCCATTGGGCAAGCATAGCTTGGAGACTGAACCATAAAGCTTCTCTGCCCAGGAGTAACGTGAAGTCATTTAATGACAACTGGCAAATGGTCCAAACATAATTAAAGTTCATAGTCTGAAAAAAGAAGAAACATTAAAAAAAACAATCAGTATAATACATATTTAGATGTCAAATGCTCTAGGAGTTGCATGACAATCGATTTGTGCCTACTTTTGACCCCGCCCTATACCCTCAGTTTGACGCAATATCAAAATAATTCCTTGTATTGTTGTCTACTCATCATTGGCTTGAAAATGATATGTGACATGACCACCTTTGGATAAATTAAATTTTTTACCCACAGTCCCCACACCCTGGGGTTCATGATATAATTTAAAAAGTGTCATGCAAATCACTGGCCAGATGTGCAATCATCTCCAAGGTTTCTAGTTTCTATCTGAAGAGGTCTAGGAGGAGTTGCATTACAATTGATTGGTGCCCACTTTTGAAATTTTGACCCCGCCTCCCACCCTCAGTTTGACCCAAGATCAAAATAATTCCTTGTACTGTAGACTACTTACCATTGGCTTGAAAATGATATGCAACATGACCTTTGGGGTCATGCCAAAATTCCAACTTTTGATCCCAACTACCCTCAGTTAGACCCAGGATCGAAATAATTCCTTGTACTGTAGTCTACTTTTCATTGGCTTCAAAATGATATGTGACATGACCATGTTTGGATTTATTACATTTTTGACTCACAGTCCCCACCGCCTGCGGTCATGACAAAATTTCAAAAGTGCCCTGCACATTCCTCGCAATATGTGTAATCATACCGAAGGTTTAAAGGTCTCTGTGAAATGGTCTAGGACGAGTTGCTTTACAATCGATTGGTGCCCACTTGTGTCCCCGCCCCCTACCCTAAGTTGGACCCAAGATAAAAATAATTCCTTTTATTGTAGTCTATTCATCATTGGCTTGACAATGATATGTGACATGACCACCTTTGCATAAATTAAATTTTTTACCCACAGTCCCCACCCCTTGGCGACATGACAAACTTTCAAAAGTGCCATGCACATCCATGGCCATATGTGTAATCATACCAGAAGTTTCAAGTTTCTGCTTGAAATGGGCTAGGAGGAGTTGCGATGGTAGCTCTTTTAAATAGACTTAAGATTACCTTTCTGTTCCAATTTTTGAATTTGTTCAAGAAAATTTAAATTTTCTCATGGAAAATATCCATTTCTAGACCAAGAGAAGACTATTTTGAAGATTTACCACTGAAGTGACTGGCTCAGTTATCGAGCTAATCATTTCAGTTGTAAACTTTCATAAATAGTCTTCTCTTAGTTTGCAAATGGACATTTCGCAAGACCATTTCAGATGCACTGAAGAAGGGGTAAAGGGTGAAATCTAAAGTTGTCACCAACTGATGTAGCTAATTGAGACAGGAACTGCTTTACTGTCACGCTTCTAGTATTGAAACACGCCACGCCACGCATTTGTCAATTCAAGAAAACTGAATAGATAAGATTCTGAAACTCGTTGGAGGGCTTGGGTAGGGATATATGACGCCTATGGCCACAGTTTCCAGTCAAATCTCTTTCATTACATTCATCAACTTACACAATATTTCTAGTGTTATCAGGAAAACAAGATTTTAGCACTTTAGTGTTCAAAGTGTTAAAGCTAAATCACTAATCCGCTCTATTAAGAGAAGAGTATAATAGCGCATTTAAGTGTGCAAGATCACTCAAGCCTGTTTTTAATGGGCACTGTATGGTCCATCAAAAAGTGGTTGTTAAAGACAGATAGTCAGTTAATACAACTTATTCGCTATACTATGCAGAGTTTTTGGACCAAAAGATGGTGGTTGCTTACGGCTTCTCGTCATACCACCACCCCTTTTAAAGAATAACCATCTTTTGGCGCCTCGTCATACCACCACCCCTTTTAAAGAATAACCATCTTTTGGCGCCAGAGCACGTGTTCGTCTTTGGGTAATAAATATCTTCCTGGTTATAAGCCTGAATATCCATCTGATGGAGCTTTATCATGAAAGCTATATAAAATCATTATTACTAGATTGACCTCTTTTCCGCTGATGCCTAAATATTTAAGATATTATTGTTTGCTCTGACATTTATGTTGTTGAATTTTTTGTAATGTGTTTGACTGAAAGTTGTTCCTCCCGCAGCAATGACCTTCAGTCAAATTATTTTTAAAGAAACAACTCAGTCTACCAAACCATGTTGCTAAATAAACTTGGACATTCGGCTACAAGGAACAGGAGTGTGAAATCTAAAGTTGGCACCATAAATCTGCTCGACGGCGGAAACTGTAACAGATCTAACCTGTCTATTAAGGAACACCTCTGAAATTAGACCTTTGTTATATATGATGTAGTAAATTCGGAAGTTCATATCTCGGCCGTTTATGGACAGATTATCTTCTAGTTTTCAAACACTCGTTCATCTATGCCCACGCTGATATGACAAAGGTCATAGCATTCCGGGATCCATGGCTGGTTTAAGATGCAACATGTTTCGCAATAACCACAAATAGCAATGTTTTGTAGAAGCATCACCAATAAGACTCAAGTGGTCCACCTTAGATAGGTAGTCTAATGCGTTAGGCTAATTAAGTGCGTAGATGTAGGGTCCTATACCGTAATAGCAATGGGTTTGAGAACCACCACTCAAGCGGTTCACTTACAGAGGTGGTCATAGAACGTATTTGAGCTAAGAACCACCGTCATCATACATCAGCATCTCTGTCTTAGCGAAAATTGTTACTGTCTCTAAGAGCCCTGTATTTGAGAGTCGCCATCAATAAAATTCAAGTGGTCCACTTCCATAATATTCAATATTTTCCTGTATTTTTTTTACAATTATCACATTCAACACGCTATGCAAGCGTATTAATAATTAATTAATTAATAGAAGTAGCAAAGCAAAACTCGAGTTTCTTAGTATTTCATAATCTATGAACACCAGCCATGCAACAGAAAGATGTTGCTAGTGGCCGTTGAAACGTTATTAATGCTGGAACATAGCGATCTTTTCCTTAATTTCCGCTAATTTTTACAAGTTGCATGTGCCAAGCACGCTATGTAATCGTATTAATAATTAATGAATTAGTAACAATTATAACACATATCTCAGCTGTCTTAGTATGTTTACACCTCTGAATACGACCCTTGCAACACAAACCTCTTGCTACTAGTCCTTGCAAAGTTATTACGGCTGAAACAGAGTGATTTATCCAAATTTTATCAGAATTTATGTAAGTTTCGCGTTCAAATGCTGCTTTCAAATGCTGCTATGCGTTATGTAATTGTAGTAATTTTTCATCAACTAGCAGGAATAGCAACACGCAACTGATATCGTTTAGTATTTCATAGCGTTAGAACATGACTGTTGCAACAAAAACATGTTGCGGTTAGCAATTGTAGACGTATTAGGGCTGGAACAATATGATATATTCTATATCATCACATAGTTGATGCAACGCTATCTTCCTCGTCCCTTAAACTACCCCCCCCCCCCCCCGCCCCACACCCTCCCCCCCCCCCTCTCTCTCTCTCTCTCTCTCTCTCCTCCCTCTCCCTCTGACTCGTTTCAACCGTATATATGCGTGGCGGTTATCAATAAAACTCAAGTGGTCTACCTTAGATAGGTATTCCTATGCATTAGGCTAAATAATCGCTTAGATGGGTGGTCCTATGCAGGAATAGCAATGTGTTCTTAGAATCACAACTCAAGTGGTCCACTTAGATATGGGGTCATATGCAATAATTGCGCCGCTAATAGTTAAGAACCAATGACCAATAGCTGGGTTTTTTTAAACAACCCGTAATAAAGGTCAAGTGGTCCTATACGGCAATTGACCGCTAATGCTTAAAATCCACCATCAACAAACATCGGCATCTATGTTCTAGTGAACGCTGTTGCTGCCTTCAATAACAATGTTTTCATTGACTAAACTTGGTCAATAAAGGAGTAAATGTCAGCATATATTATAGTACTTTTTCCACCACATTTGTAATAGTTGTCCACATACAAAGCATGCGCGCACTGCAAGTGTGTGTTTAGGGGGTGGGGGTGTCGGAGGAGGGGGTTGCGACATCTGTGTGGACACAATGCAAATAATTTGTCCGCCATGCAATGCATAATAAATAGCATTGTATTCACTCAAAGGTCAATTGCCTATTGTGTAATAACTCTATCTATCTAGCTAACTCTTTAACGCTTGCGCTGGCCAAAACGGCTTCTGTGGTAGTCTTGGAAAATGTCCGTATGCATATCGAAAGAAGACTATTTTTGAAACATTATCCTCTCTGTCTCTCGACCCTCACTCCCCTCCGTCTCCTGCTCCTACCCTTCTCCCTTCCCTCAATCCCTCCCTCGCTCCTGCCATCCTCTCCCGCCTTCCCTCAATGCCGTCCTCTCTCTCTGTATTATATTATAATGTGATCCTATTGTATGATGACACAAGATGGAATGGTACCGAGTGCAAAATGCATGCACCAACATCAGCTAATACATTGATATATGTGTATGATCTTGCAACGTCAAAATGAACAGCCCTGCGTATTTAAAATGTCATGACATTTGATTGCAGATTTCAAAAATACCCAATTTGTCCCACCCTTTAAACAGCGTGGCCAATGCTTCTGAATTCCCGGTTGCTAAGATGCTGCTGCTGTGCCCGAGAGCAACAACATTCCGCAACATCATCATCAAAAAGAAACATTGGAATACTATAATTTAAAAAACAACCACAAAATGTGTAGGGGACAATCGAAATTGGTGGGTTAATTTTATGTGCACCTTACGTTAGCCAGAATTGCGGTACAGGCGCACACTTCTTTATTAACGGCAGTGTACAAGTAGTTTGCAATACAGACCCTTTCATGATCAAGAGCCAAAAACAACCCAAATTGACTAGCTTCATTAATGAACAAACTACCAAATTGGACCTCTAAAAATAATGCCGGTGTTTTGTTTTTGCAACATAATTCAGCAACGGAATGATCATAGGTACATAATTAAATACTATCATTGACTATATAAATTCCAATCTACGGCGCAATTTGGACAAAATCATACCATCAGCTTTGAGTTCTCTCACTAATACAGATTGTCCAAGCGTGGAGGAATATCAGCCTCTGCGCTTAGGCTACAACCCGGCCAAATTGGGCATGGTGCTGAATAGACATAGAACACGGGCAATTATTTAAAACTAATTTAGGCTACACCTCTTGCACAGGGCGTGACCTAGCTCTCAAACAATGAAAAGTTGGAGATATCGCCCTATCTATAAAACTAATAAAGCTAAACCTGGTTTAATCATCCTTATTGAATTCGGCCAATGCGACTGAATTGATAACAACAATTTAGCAACTCATTCCAGCAACATAATTGTCCAAACAAACTCCATAATGGCTATTTTACTTTGACGCAAAATAGAGTGGCTTCATTACATGTGACAAAATAGCATTACATACGGGGGTGGGTGGTGAGTGAATGGGCGGCGAAGCAACAACTCGTTATATACGCTGAGAGAAATGTAAACAAACTCGGACAATCATCATGTTAAATATTTCAGTTCCCTACAGATAAATACTCATGACTGAAAGTTACTGCTACCCTAAATAGCAACAGGTTTCAACAAACAATACGATAATTGTCAAGCAGGCTACAAGATTTCTCACAAAAATCCAGTCTTGTTTCACTACATACAAGCAGTTGTGGCATAATTTCACTAGTTTCTTCAGCCCTGCTAGAAGGAAACGGGTTAATTTTGCATTTGGACGTTTATTGATATCACTTCTCCGACTATCTATTTAACCCTGCTCAATGCTCAATTCATCACCAGTTACTGGAAAAATGCCCTAGCTGGTTACTTAAAAACAATTTGACTGAACGTAATTGTTTCCTTAGGTAGCAACAACATTCAGTCAACGTTCTTTCAAAACATTAAGTTGGTTCTCCAGCACAACTATCTTCAGAAATAAAAGCGCTTTTAAATCGATCATTGGATAAATAATTGTGTTGAGATCAGTGAGAAATTGAAATGCTAGCCTTTTCTATGCAGGGTAATTATCACCCCACCCACTGATGGGACCAGTTAGCGAGCGTTGTTGTTTATTTATTACAGTCATAAAAACATAGAGGTATTCATTGCCAGCAATGCCCTCCGATTTCTAGCTATGCTACACAGGGTTATAATGTCCATCAATTGTACAAATTGTAAACCCTATGTCCTTATCATTTAATCCTTTAATGACTAAATCTTGTCAAAAAAACGAAACATTTTCTTGTTGAATGTCTTATTGCAGGCCAAAAAAATTGTATTTTGAAATTTTGCCATTGGAATGACTGGCTCGCTTACCGAGCCAGTCATTCCAGTGGTATATTTTCAGAAATAGTTTTCACTTGGCCTACTAATCGACATTCCTCAAGACCCCTGCAGAGGCGACTTTGACTGGCTTCATCATAAGAGCGTTTAATGCCCTATGTTTTTAACATTATGTTGAATATTTTGAAACTATTTCACCAGGCGTTGTTGCAGCAGCAACACACAGTCAAATTAGTTTCAAAATATTTTTGAAAGTTTAAAGGTCTCTGTGAAATGGTCTAGGACGAGTTGCGTTACAATCGATTGGTGCCCACTTTTGTCCCCGCCCCCTACCCTAAGTTGGACCCAAGATAAAAATAATTCCTTGTATTGTAGTCTATTTATCATTGGCTTGACAACGATATGTGACATGACCACCTTTGCATAAATTAAATTTTTTACCCACAGTCCCCACCCCCTTGGCGTCATGACAAAATTTCAAAAGTGCCATGCACATCCATGGCCATATGTGTAATCATACCAGAAGTTTCAAGTTTCTGCGTGAAATGGGCTAGGAGGAGTTGCGATGGTAGCTCTTTTAAATAGACTGTTAAGATTGCCTTTCTGTTGCAATTTTTTAATTTGTTCAAGAAAATTTAAATTTTCTCATGGAAAATATTTATTTCTAGACCAAGAGAAGACTATTTTGAAAATTTACCACTGGCGTGACTGTCTCGGTTGTCGAGCTACTAATTCCAGTTGTAAATTTTCATAAATAGTCTTCTATGGACATTTCGCAAGACCATTTCAGATGCACTGAAGAAGGGGTAAAGGGTGAAATCTAAAGTTGTCACCAACTGATTTAGCTAATTGAGACAGGAACTACTTTTACTGTCACGCTTCTAGTATTGAAACACACCACGCATTTGTCAACTCAAGAAAACTGAATGGATAAGATTCTGAAACTGGTTGGAGGGCTTGGGTAGGGATATATGACGGCTGTGGCCACAGTTTCCAGTAAAATTTCTTTCAATACATTCATCAACATACACAATACTTCTAGTATTATCAGGAAAATAAGATTTTAGCACTTTAGGGTTCAAAGTGTTAAAAGCTAAATCACTAATCCGCTCTATTAAGAGAAGCGTATAATAGCGCATTTAAGCTGCAAGATCACTCAAGCCTGTTTATAATGGGCACTGTATGGTCCATCAAAAAGTGGTTGCTAAAGACAGATAGTCAGTTAATACAACTTATTCGCTATACTATGCAGCGTTCTTGGACCAAAAGATGGTGGTTGCTTACGGCTTCTCATCATACCACCACCCCTTTTAAAGAGTAACCATCTTTTGGCGCCAGAGCACGTGTTCGTCTTTGGGTAATAAATATCTTTCTGTCTACAAGCCTGAAATTCCATCTGATGGAGCTTTATCATGAAAGCTATATAAAATCATCATTACTAGATTGACCTTTTTCCGCTGATGCCTAAATATTTAAGATATTATTGTGTGCTCTGACATCTATGTTGTTGAATTTTTTGTACTGTGTTTGACTGAAAGTTGTTCCTCCGGCAGCAATGACCTTCAGTCAAATTATTTTTAAAGAAACAAATCAGTCTACCAAACAATGTTGCTAAATAAACTTGGACATTCGGCTACAAGGAACAGGAGTGTGAAATCTAAGGTTGTCACCATAAGTCTGCTCGACAGCGGAAACTGTAACAGATCTAACCTGTCTATTAAGGAACACCTCTGAAATTAGACCGTTGCTATATATGATATAGTAATTTCGGAAGTTCATATCTCGGCCGTTTATGGACAGATTATCTTCTAGTTTTCAAACACTCGTTCATCTATGCCCACGCTGATATGACAAAGCTCATAGCATTCCGTATCCATGGCTCAAAAGAAGCCGATAGAAGAGGAATAGTAATAATAATAATAACTAGATCTGTTCCATGAACAGATATACGGCTTCCAAGAATACCTGCACTTGAACTAGACATTCTTTTCTTGTACTTCATGTACAATCTAGTTATCTGGTGAAACTCCTGTTTTTCTAGAACTTCTTTAGATAATATTTCTTGTCTTTCTGATCAATCGCCTAGGTGGTTTTGGAGAAGATCTATATACACAAAACTGGTCACAAAATCAGCTAGATGATTGGTCATTCAGCAGTAAACAGGTTAATCAGGGATTCCCTTGGACACTAAATCTGGTAACATGGAACCAGTTTGACTGTTCTATACCTGGTGCTTCGGGAGAAGTAACTAGCAGGACAAGAGGTATTAGAAGATAGCAATATCTTGCATTTTTAAGTTACCCAAGGAACCGGCTGCTGCAGGACCCGGTCTGCGCAGGACTAACTATTCTGTGAAGAAACAATATCCAGGCCATGTACATATATAGAATTAGATTTCCCATTTGACTCCTGCTCACTGCCCGCAGATTGACTCAAGAACAAAATAATGTGTTGTACTGTAGTCTACTAACTACAAGCTTCAAAATGATATGTGACATGACCACATTTGATAAAATTTATTTTCTGCCCACCATTTCCCCCACCCCTTCGGCTGATATCAAAATTCCAATGTGTCATGCACATCTCTGGCCATATGTTGAATCATAAATTTCTATGTGAAATGGTCTAGGAGGAGTTGTGTTACAATTGATTGGTGTCCACTTTTGACCCTGCCCAATACCCTCGTTTGACCCAAGATCAAAATAATTCCATGTACTGTAGTCTACTCATCATTGGCTTCAAAATGATATGTGACATGACCACCTTTGGAAAATTTTTATTTTTTACTCCACATTTCCCATCACTTGGGGTCATACCAAAGTTCCACAAGACCTATCAGAAGATAGCAAATAGCTGACCTGTACTGTATATTAATTGTACATCACCGGATATGATGGACCACCGGATAGTCACATTTTGAAATATGACAATCAACATGTGAATTCGAAATACCGGTGGTACTACCCATTGGGCAAGCATAGCTTGGAGACTGAACCATAAAGCTTATCTG
This sequence comes from Chaetoderma sp. LZ-2023a, assembly GCA_034401795.1. Lineage (NCBI taxonomy): Eukaryota > Metazoa > Mollusca > Caudofoveata > Chaetodermatida > Chaetodermatidae > Chaetoderma > Chaetoderma sp. LZ-2023a. Next base: position 55,900,960 of record CM067360.1, read on the forward strand.
CCCAGGAGTAACGTGAAGTCATTTAATGACAACTGGCAAATGGTCCAAACATAATTAAAGTTCATAGTCTGAAAAAAGAAGAAACATTTTAAAAAACAATCAGTATAATACATATTTAGATGTCAAATGCTCTATGAGTTGCATGACAACCGATTTGTGCCTACCTTTGACCCCGCCCTATACCCTCAGTTTGACGCAAGATCAAAATAATTCCTTGTATTGTTGTCTACTCATCGTTGGCTTGAAAATGATATGTGACATGACCACCTTTGGATAAATTAAATTTTTTACCCACAGTCCCCACACCCTGGGGTTCATGATATAATTTAAAAAGTGTCATGCAAATCACTGGCCAGATGTGCAATCATCTCCAAAGTTTCTAGTTTCTATCTGAAGAGGTCTAGGAGGAGTTGCATTACAATTGATTGGTGCCCACTTTTGAAATTTTGACCCCGCCTCCCACCCTCAGTTTGACCCAAGATCAAAATAATTCCTTGTACTGTAGACTACTTACCATTGGCTTGAAAATGATATGCAACATGACCTTTGGGGTCATGCCAAAATTCCAAAAGTGTCATGCAAATCCCTGTCCATATGAGCAATGATACCAAAAGTTTCAAGCTTCTATGTGAAATGGTCTAGGAGGAGTTGTGTAGCAATCGATTGGTGCCCACTTTTGATCCCCACTACCCTCAGTTAGACCCAAGATCGAAATAATTCCTTGTACTGTAGTCTACTCATCATTGGCTTCAAAATGATATGTGACATGACCATGTTTGGATAAATTAAATTTTTGACTCACAGTCCCCACCCCCTGCAGTCATGACAAAATTTCAAAAGTGCCATGCACATTCCTCGCAATATGTGTAATCATACCGAAGGTTTAAAGGTCTCTGTGAAATGGTCTAGGACGAGTTGCGTTACAATCGATTGGTGCCCACTTGTGTCCCCGCCCCCTACCCTAAGTTGGACCCAAGATAAAAATAATTACTTGTATTGTAGTCTATTCATCATTGGCTTGACAATGATATGTGACATGACCACCTTTGCATAAATTAAATTTTTTACCCACAGTCCCCACCCCTTGGCGTCATGACAAACTTTCAAAAGTGCCATGCACATCCATGGCCATATGTGTAATCATACCAGAAGTTTCAAGTTTCTGCGTGAAATGGGCTAGGAGGAGTTGCGATGGTAGCTCTTTTAAATAGACTGTTAAGATTGCCTTTCTGTTCCAATTATTAAATTTGTTCAAGAAAATTTAAATTTTCTCATGGAAAATATCCATTTCTAGACCAAGAGAAGACTATTTTGAAAATTTACCACTGGAGTGACTGGCTCAGTTATCGAGCTAATCATTCCAGTTGTAAACTTTCATAAATAGTCTTCTCTTAGTTTGCAAATGGACATTTCGCAAGACCATTTCAGATGCACTGAAGAAGGGGTAAAGGGTGAAATCTAAAGTTGTCACCAACTGATGTAGCTAATTGAGACAGGAACTACTTTTACTGTCACGCTTCTAGTATTGAAACACGCCACGCCACGCATTTGTCAATTCAAGAAAACTGAATAGATAAGATTCTTAAACTGGTTGGAGGGCTTGGGTAGGGATATATGACGGCTGTGGCTACAGTTTCCAGTCAAATCGCTTTCAATACATTCATCAACTTACACAATACTTTCAGGAAAACAAGATTTTAGCACTTTAGTGTTCAAAGTGTTAAAAGCTAAATCACTAATCCGCTCTATTAAGAGAAGAGTATAATAGCGCATTTAAGTGTGCAAGATCACTCAAGCCTGTTTTTAATGGGCACTGTATGGTCCATCAAAAGGTGGTTGTTAAAGACAGATAGTCAGTTAATACAACTTATTCGCTATACTATGCAGAGTTTTTGGACCAAAAGATGGTGGTTGCTTACGGCTTCTCGTCATACCACCACCCCTTTTAAAGAAAAACCATCGTTTGGCGTCAGAGCACGTGTTCGTCTTTGGGTAATAAATATCGTCCTGGTTATAAGCCTGAATATCCATCTGATGGAGCTTTATCATGAAAGCTATATAAAATCATTATTACTAGATTGACCTCTGTTCCGCTGATGCCTAAATATTTAAGATATTATTGTGTGCTCTGACATCTATGGTGTTGAATTTTTTGTAATGTGTTTGACTGAAAGTTGTTCCTCCCGCAGCAATGACCTTCAGTCAAATTATTTTTAAAGAAACAACTCAGTCCACCAAACCATGTTGCTAAATAAACTTGGACATTCGGCTACAAGGAACAGGAGTGTGAAATCTAAAGTTGTCACCATAAATCTGCTCGAGGGCGGAAACTGTAACAGATCTAACCTGTCTATTAAGGAACACCTCTGAAATTAGACCTTTGCTATATATGATGTAGTAATTTCGGAAGTTCATATCTCGGCCGTTTATGGACAGATTATCTTCTAGTTTTCAAACACTCGTTCATCTATGCCCACGCTGATATGACAAAGGTCATAGCATTCCGGGATCCATGGCTGGTTTAAGATGCAACATGTTTCACAATAACCACAAATAGCAATGTTTTTAGAAGCATCACCAAAAAGACTCAAGTGGTCCACCTTAGATAGGTAGACTAATGCGTTAGGCTAATTAAGTGCGTAGATGTAAGGTTCTATACTGTAATAGCAATGGGTTTGAGAACCACCACTCAAGCGGTTCACTTACAGAGGTGGTCATAGAATGTATTTGAGCTAAGAACCACCGTCATCATACATCAGCATCTCTGTCTTAGCGAAGATTGTTACTGTCTCTAAGAGCCCTGTATTTGAGAATCGCCATCAATAAAATTCAAGTGGTCCACTTCCATAATATTCAATATTTTCCTGTATTTTTTTACAATTATCACATTCAACACGCTACGCAAGCGTATTAATAATTAATTAATTAATAGAAGTAGCAAAGCAAAACTCGAGTTTCTTAGTATTTCATAATCTATGAACACCAGCCATACAACAGAAAGCTGTTGCTAGTGGCCGTTGAAACGTTATTAATGCTGGAACATAGCGATCTTTTCCTTAATTTCTGCTAATTTTTACAAGTTGCATGTGCCAAGCACGCTATGCAATCGTATTAATAATTAATGAACTAGTAACAATTGTAACACATATCTCAGCTGTCTTAGTATGTGTACACCTCTAAATACGACCCTTGCAACAGAAACCTCTTGCTACTAGTCCTTGCAAAGTTATTAAGGCTGAAACAGAGTGATTTATCCAAATATTACCAGAATTTATGTAAGTTTCGCGTTCAAATGCTGCTTTCAAATGCTGCTATGCGTTATGTAATTGTAGTAATTTTTCATCAACTAGCAGGAATAGCAACACGCAACTGATATCGTTTAGTATTTCATAGCGTTAGAACATGACTGTTGCAACAAAAAACATGTTGCGGTTAGCAATTGTAGACGTATTAGGGCTGGAACAATATGATATATTCTATATCATCACATAGTTGATGCAACGCTATCTCCCTCGTCCCTTCAACTACCCCCCTCCCCCCCCCCCTCTCTCTCTCTCTCTCCTCCCTCTCCCTCTGACTCGTTTCAACCGTATATATGCGTGGCGGTTATCAATAAAACTCAAGTGGTCTACCTTAGATAGGTATTCCTATGCATTAGGCTAAATAATCGCTTAGATGGGTGGTCCTATGCAGGAATAGCAATGTGTTCTTAGAATCACAACTCAAGTGGTCCACTTAGATATGGGATCATATGCAATAATTGCGCCGCTAATAGTTAAGAACCAATCACCAATAGCTGGGTTTTTTAAACAACCCGTAATAAAGGTCAAGTGGTCCTATACGGCAATTGACCGCTAATGCTTAAAAACCACCATCAACAAACATCTGCATCTATGTTCTAGTGAACGCTGTTGCTGCCTTCAATAACAATGTTTTCATTGACTAAACTTGGTCAATAAAGGAGTAAATGTCAGCATATATTATAGTACTTTTTCCACCACATTTGTAATAGTTATCCACATACAAAGCATGCGCGCACTGCAAGTGTGTGTTTATGGGGTGTGGGTGTCGGAGGAGGGGGTTGCGACATCTGTGTGGACACAATGCAAATACTTTGTCCGCCATGCAATGCATAATAAATAGCATTGTATTCACACAAAGGTCAATTGCCTATTGTGTAATAACTCTATCTATCTAGCTAACTCTTTAACGCTTACGCTGGCCAAAACGGCTTCTGTGGTAGTCTTGGAAAATGTCCGTATGCATATCGAAAGAAGACTATTTTTGAAACATTATCCTTTCTGTCTCTCCACCCTCACTCCCCTCCGTCTCGTGCTCCTACCCTTCTCCCTTCCCTCAATCCCTCCCTCGCTCCTGCCATCCTCTCCCGCCTTCCCTCAATGCCGTCCTCTCTCTCTCTGTATTATATTATAATGTGATCCTATTGTATGATGACACAAGATGGAATGGTACCGAGTGCAAAATGTATGCACCAACATCAGCTAATACATTGATATATGTGTATGATCTTGCAACGTCAAAATGAACAGCCCTGCGTATTTAAAATGTCATGACATTTGATTGCAGATTTAAAAAATACCCAATTTGTCCCACCCTTTATACAGTGTGGCTAATGCTTCTGAATTCCCGGTTGCTAAGATGCTGCTGCTGTGCCCGAGAGCAACAACATTCCGCAACATCATCATCAAAAAGTAACATTGGAACACTATAATTTAAAGAACAGCCACAAAATGTGTAGGGGACAATCGAAATTGGTGGGTTAATTTTATGTGCACCTTAGGTTAGCCAGAATTGCGGTACAGGCGCACACTTCTTTATTAACGGCAGTGTACAAGTAGTTTGCAATACAGACCCTTTCATGATCAAGAGCCAAAAACAACCCAAATTGACTAGCTTCATTAATGAACAAACTACCAAATTGGACCTCTAAAAATAATGCCGGTGTTTTGTTTTTGCAACATAATTCAGCAACGGAATGATCATAGGTACATAATTAAATACTATCATTGACTATATAAATTCCAATCTACGGCGCAATTTGGACAAAATCATACCATCGGCTTTGAGTTCTCTCACTAATACAGATTGTCCAAGCGTGGAGGAATATCAGCATCTGCGCTTAGGCTACAACCCGGCCAAATTGGGCATGGCGCTGAATAGACATAGAACACGGGCAATTATTTAAAACTTAATTTAGGCTACACCTCATGCACGGGGCGTGACCTAGCTCTCAAACAATGAAAAGTTGAAGATATCGCCCTATCTATAAAACTAATAAAGCTAAACCTGGTTTAATCATCCTTATTGAATTCCGGCCAATGCGACTGAATTGATAGCAACAATTTAGCGACTCATTCCAGCAACATAATTGTCCAAACAAACTCCATAATGGCTATTTTACTTTGACGCAAAATAGAGTGGCTTCATTACATGTGACAAAATAGCATTACATACGGGGGTGGGTGGTGAGTGAATGGGCGTTGAAGCAACAACTCGTTATATACGCTGAGAGAAATGTAAACAAACTCGGACAATCATCATATTAAATATTTCAGTTCCCTACAGACAAATACTCATGACTGAAAGTTGCTGCTACCCTAAATAGCAACAGGTTTCAACAAACAATACGATAATTGTCAAGCAGGCTACAAGATTTCTCACAAAAATCCAGTCTTGTTTCACTACATACAAGCAGTTGTGGCATAATTTCACTAGTTTCTTCAGCCCTGCTAGAAGGAAACGGGTTAATTTTGCATTTGGACGTTTATTGATATCACGTCTCCGACTATCTATTTAACCCTGCTCAATGCTCAATTCATCACCAGTTCCTGGAAAAATGCCCTAGCTGGTTACTTAAAAACAATTTGACTGAACGTAATTGTTTCCTTAGGTAGCAACAACATTCACTCAACGTTCTTTCAAAACATTAAGTTGGTTCTCCAGCACAACTATCTTCAGAAATAAAAGCGCTTTTAAATCGATCATTGGATAAATAATTGTGTTGAGATCAGTGAGAAATTGAAATGCTAGCCTTTTCTATGCAGGGTAATTATCACCCCACCCACTGATGGGACCAGTTAGCGAGCGTTGTTGTTTATTTATTACAGGCATAAAAACATAGAGGTATCAATTTCTAGCAATGCCCCTCCGATTTCTAACTATGCTAGACAGGATTATAATGTCCATCAAGTGTACAAATTGTAAGCCATATGTCCTTAACATTTAACCCTTTAATGACTAAATCTTGTCAAAAAACTAAACATTTTCTTGCTGAATGTCTTATTGCAGGCCAAAAAAATTGTATTTTGAAATTTTGCCACTGGACTGACTGGCTCGCTTACCGAGCCAGTCATTCCAGTGGTAAATTTTCAGAAAAAGTTTTCACTTGGCCTACTAATCGACACTCCTCAAGACCCCTGCAGAGGCCAGTTTGACTGGCTTCATCATAAGAGGGTTAAGGCCCTATGTTTTTAACATTATGTTGAATATTTTGAAACTATTTCACCAGGCGTTGTTGCAGCAGCAACACACAGTCAAATTAGTTTCAAAATATTTTTGAAAGTTTAAAGAAAGGTCTCTGTGAAATGGTCTAGGACGAGTTGCGTTACAATCGATTGGTGCCCACTTTTGTCCCCGCCCCCTACCCTAAGTTGGACCCAAGATAAAAATAATTCCTTGTATTGTAGTCTATTTATCATTGGCTTGACAACGAAATGTGACATGACCACCTTTGCATAAATTAGATTTTTTACCCACAGTCCCCACCCCCTTGGCGTCATGACAAAATTTCAAAAGTGCCATGCACATCCATGGACATATGTGTAATCATACCAGAAGTTTCAAGTTTCTGCGTGAAATGGGCTAGGAGGAGTTGCGATGGTAGCTCTTTTAAATAGACTGTTAAGATTGCCTTTCTGTTGCAATTTTTAAATTTGTTCAAGAAAATGTAAATTTTCTCATGGAAAATATTTATTTCTAGACCATGAGAAGACTATTTTGAAAATTTACCACTGGAGTGACTGGCTCGGTTATCGAGCTAATAATTCCAGTTGTAAATTTTCATAAATAGTCTTCTCTTAGTTTGCAAATGGACATTTCGCAAGACCATTTCAGATGCACTGAAGAAGGGGTAAAGGGTGAAATCTAAAGTTGTCACCAACTGATTTAGCTAATTGAGACAGGAACTACTTTTACTGTCACGCTTCTAGTATTGAAACACACCACGCATTTGTCAACTCAAGAAAACTGAATGGATAAGATTCTGAAACTGGTTGGCGGGCTTGGGTAGGGATATATGACGGCTGTGGCCACAGTTTCCAGTAAAATTTCTTTCAATACATTCATCAACTTATGCAATGCTACTAGTATTATCAGGAAAATAAGATTTTAGCACTTTAGGGTTCAAAGTGTTAAAAGCTAAATCACCAATCCGCTCTATTAAGAGAAGAGTATAATAGCGCATTTAAGCGTGCAAGATCACTCAAGCCTGTTTATAATGGGCACTGTATGGTCCATTAAAAAGTGGTTGTTAAAGACAGATAGTCAGTTAATACAACTTATTCGCTATACTATGCAGCGTTCTTGGACCAAAAGATGGTGGTTGCTTACGGCTTCTCGTCATACCACCACCCCTTTTAAAGAATAACCATCTTTTGGCGCCAGAGCACGTGTTCGTCTTTGGGTAATAAATATCTTTCTGGCTACAAGCCTGAATTTCCATCTGATGGAGCTTTATCATGAAAGCTATATAAAATCATCATTACTAGATTGACCTTTTTCCGCTGATGCCTAAATATTTAAGATATTATTGTGTGCTCTGACATCTATGTTGTTGAATTTTTTGTAATGTGTTTGACTGAAAGTTGTTCCTCCCGCAGCAATGACCTTCAGTCAAATTATTTTTAAAGAAACAACTCAGTCTACCAAACCATGTTGCTAAATAAACTTGGACATTCGGCTACAAGGAACAGGAGTGTGAAATCTAAAGTTGTCACCATAAGTCTGCTCGACAGCGGAAACTGTAACAGATCTAACCTGTCTATTAAGGAACACCTCTGAAATTAGACCTTTGCTATATATGATGTAGTAATTTCGGAAGTTCATATCTCGGCCGTTTATGGACAGATTATCTTCTAGTTTTCAAACACTCGTTCATCTATGCCCACGCTGATATGACAAAGGTCATAGCATTCCGGGATCCATGGCTCAAAAGAAGCCGATAGAAGAGGAATAGTAATAATAATAATAATGATAAAAGAGAATAATCAGAACAATTTTTAGAAGGATTCCAAGTAAAAGTTAGCATTCTGCAGTATAAAGGTTAATACCAATCTATTATTTTACTAGTTGAAGGGTTAATAGGCAGAAACAACTTTCAGTCAAATTGTTTTGAAAAATAGTCAGCATGTATCCTTAGCATCTACAATAAGTGCAAGTTTTATATTGGCATTACTAAGTTCATGGGCTAATCAGCCAGGTTGTCAATTGGTATTAAATGGCAATTAAATCCCTATTATATTAATATGTTTACCTAGAGCACTTACAGTAGCAAATGACATTTGTTACCCCCATGGTAACCAGATATAAAATGACAATAAAATGTCACATTAATCATTTTTATTAGAGCCTCTAGCAAACTGTCTTCTACTACATAATAAAGAGGAAAACTAAAATCTAAATATTTCTGCACTTTACAAATAGATCTCGTTCATTTTCACACACACTCTGCAGACGGTCAACTAGCATATGTATAGCAATTTTTCCTATCAAAATCCATCAAATAAAAAAGTTCAAAATGGCCCCGAACTTGATTGGTCCACGGTGCCGAGACTGTTTGACCAATCAAGTTTTTGCGAACAAATTTCATTTGCCGCCATTGACTTATTATATTCCCCAAATTTTAGCCAGATCGCTTCAGAAGTTCCAGAGGAGAAGATTATTTTGTCATTTATGACGTCATCAAGATGGCCGCCAAATCCATGAGTGCATCATGTTCTCTTTGATTAATTTCGATCCTAGTTGCCATCTAGACCATAGTTGCCGAGTCTTGTATTGATTGACCTGCTGGTTTCGGAGTTTTGGTTCAATCTACTTGCTGGAAATGGCTGGCGGCGGAATAATAATAATAATAATAATAATAATAATAATAATAATAATAATAATAACTAGATCTGTTCCATGAACAGATATACGGCTTCCAAGAATACCTGCACTTGAACTAGACATTCTTTTCTTGTACTTCATGTACAATCTAGTTATCTGGTGAAACTCTGTTTTCCTAGAACTTCTTTAGATAATATTTCTTGTCTCTCTGATCAATCGCCTAGGTGGTTTTGGAGAAGATCTATATACACAAAACTGGTCACAAAATCAGCTAGATGATTGGTCATTCAGCAGTAAACAGGTTAATCAGGGATTTCTTTGGACACTAAATCTGGTAACATGGAACCAGTTTGACTGTTCTATACCTGGTGCTTCGGGAGAAGTAACTAGCAGGACAAGAGGTATTAGAAGATAGCAATACCTCGCATTTTTAAGTTACCCAAGGAACCGGCTGCTGCAGGACCCGGTCTGCGCAGGACTAACTATTCTGTGAAGAAACAATATCCAAGCCATGTACATATATAGAATTAGATTGCCCATTTGACTCCTGCTCACTGCCCGCAGATTGACTCAAGAACAAAATAATGTGTTGTACTGTAGTCTACTAACTACAAGCTTCAAAATGATATGTGACATGACCACATTTGATAAAATTTATTTTCTGCCCACCATTTCCCCCACCCCTTCGGCTGATATCAAAATTCCAATGTGTCATGCACATCTCTGGCTATATGTTGAATCATAAATTTCTATGTGAAATGGTTGTAGTGTTGTGACCCAGACTCGGCATGGTGATAAACCTATATCTGTTATCGCTCTGCCCTTATCGTAAAGCGTCCCGGGTTGAACGCCGTGAACTCTCTCACCAAGATAGCATTTCACGTAGCAGTAATCTGAGCATCCAGGCTCGGGACATTTATGCATCAGTCTGTAACCAACAAGCATCTCCGATACACGTGTACACCTCCATGCGAATATATATTAAATATTTATCTATATTAGATAATCTCAACGTGTTTGTAATAACAGAATACATTATAACTGGCGACGAGGTAAAACATATTTAGAGTTTAAATTCAGTAACAAACGTGTAACACTATTCAGTGGTAAAAGTTCTTACGTTCTGTCAAAATGTTTTCATATTGATGAATAAGTTATCGACTGTTGCAAGTTAAAGTTATCGTGTAGCTATAAATGCGTAGTCCTTTAATGATAAAACATAGCTCAGTGTTAGAAGTGCATTGATGTAGTCAGGATAATTAAGTTGCGACTATTATCATAAGCTAAAGCTACCGTGTAACAATAACTGATTGTAATAGGCCTAGTTAACCATAATTCAAGTGTTAAGTAACAATTCCGGCCAATTCTAGCTATTAGTGGACAATATCCATGGCTATGAAGATGGACCTAGGGTTGACCGCGCTGCCTCCATTTGATACAGATTCTGATAATGCATCCATTGGTCCAAGATGGAAGGCATGGCGAGAACGATTCGATATCTACCTGGACGCTGCAGGCGTATCCAACGACAAGCAGAAGAGAGCTCTTCTACTCCACGTCGGCGGTGAAGGTGTTCAGAGGGTATTCAAAGGATTAACCCGCACAGGAGATGACTATGAAACGGCATGTGCAGACCTAGACAGTCATTTTCTACCGAAGAAAAATGTGAGATATGAACGTTTTGTCTTCAAGCAAGCAAAGCAAGAGAATGAAGAATCATTCGACCAGTTTGTTACTAGATTGAAAACTTTGTCCCTAACATGCGAGTTTGACAAGGTCGATGACGCGATCGCGGATCAAGTGCTTGAGAAATGTGCGTCAACAAGCCTTAAACGCTGGGTATTACGGGACACAGATTCTACACTGCAGAGTATACTGGATTTAGGTCGGGCGATGGAGCGTGCAGACTCACAACTTCTCGAAATGCAGCAGGGACCAGGAGGAGCAGATGGAAGCTCAATATCCACCATTTCAAGAAACAAACTGAACAGATTTAGACGATCTGACTCAAAACCACCACGTGCAGGCGCCACATGTTTTAACTGTGCAGGCGAGTGGCCCCACCCAAGTCAGCGCCCATGCCCAGCCCGTGGAAAAACATGCAAATCATGTTTTAAAATGAACCATTTCGCGAAGTGCTGCCGTAGCAACACCGCCAGGTATAGTGACACTAATACGAGTTCAAGGACTGGCGACTACAAACGTGGGTTCAGAAACTCTAGACCAGTACATGCAGTCCAAGACACTGAGAAACCAGACACCGAATCCTCAGGATCTGATGACGAATATGTAGCTATTGTAGACAGAAAGAATAGACAGGATGACTATGTCCTCTCAATTGACCAAAAGCGTCCGAAAATAACACTTTCCGTGGCTGGTGTGGATATCAGCATGCTGATTGACAGTGGCGCATCAGTTAATTTAACTGACTCGAAACACTTTGCAATAATTAAACAGTGTAATAATAATGCAAAGCTTCAAACTTCAAACGCTCGAATATTCGCTTACGGAGGGATCAGTCCTCTACCAGTGCTCGGAAAATTTGAAGCTCTCGTGGAAACGAAGTCACGAATATCACTCGCAACATTCTTGGTTGTCAACCAAGATGCCGGATCATTAATTGGCTACAAGACAGCAACGGATCTAGGGTTAATAAACATACCGGACATAAACTCGATTCCATCTTGCGATCATCAGCGTGCTTCAGAGGAATTGGATAAGTTGATATCGGATTACAGTGATGTTTTTCAGGGTACAGGTCGACTAAAAGACTACCATTTTCGCATAGACATTGATGAAAGTGTTAAACCCGTAGTGCAACCACCCCGACGTATTGCCTTCAACATCAGGCAACAGGTTGAATCAGAACTGGATAAATTAGAGGACGCCGGAATCATAGAACCTGTGGATGGACCTACACCATGGGTATCACAAATTGTCGCGTTCCCTAAGAAACATGATCCTTCACAAGTGCGAGTGTGTGTGGATATGCGATCGGCCAATACAGCAGTTCAACGACAACGTCATCCAACACCAACAATGGACGAAATACTACATGATCTCAACGGAGCATCAGTGTTTTCAAAATTAGATCTAACACAAGGATACCATCAAATCGAGCTGCACAAAAACTCTAGATACCTAACCACGTTTGCAAAGCATAAAGGTCTCCGGCAGTATGCACGTCTTATGTTTGGATTATCGTCAGCATCAGAAATATTCCAGCACATTATTCAGCAGGTACTCAGTGGAATAGACGGTGTCAAGAACATTTCTGACGACATAATAGTGTTTGGCACGGATCAAGCTAGTCATGATACAGCTTTGCGGGCCACACTCCAGCGCTTGCGAGAAAAGGGGTTGACATTGAACAAAAAGAAATGCAGATTTAACAAACCAACGCTCACCTTTCTCGGATTCGTATTCTCAAAAGACGGTATTTCACCAGACCCAGAAAAAGTGTCTGCTATTAAGAACATAGAGGCTCCCAAATCAGTGTCAGAAGTTCGCAGTTTATTAGGAACACTTAACTTTGTCTCTCGATTTATCCCGGATTACGCCACAGTGAGTGAGCCATTACGTAATTTGCTAAGGAAAGATACTAAATGGCAGTGGACCAAACCACATGATCGTGCGCTAGTTGAACTCAAACGGCGTCTCACAAGTGATAAGGTCATGTCATATTACGATCCCTGTAAAGACACAGAAGTTGTTGTGGATGCGAGTCCAGTCGGATTAGGTGCCATCCTTACACAAAAGGCACATCACGGTTCCACAGAGACAACCAACATTGTTGCTTACGCCAGCAGATCACTGACGGACGTAGAAGCACGCTATTCGCAGATAGAAAGGGAGGCATTAGCCATTGTATGGGCTTGTGAAAAGTTTCACTTATATTTATTCGGAACTAACTTTACGGTTATAACCGACCATAAACCCCTTGAATCGCTCTTCAATAAAACTACAGCAAAACTACCAGCTAGAATCGAACGATGGCAACTCCGCCTACAGCCATATGAATTCACAGTTTCGTATAGTCCAGGACCACAAAACCCAGCAGACTACCTTTCACGTCATCCATTAGCCGGAGGAACTGACTCTAACAGAAATATTGCAGATGATTACGTGAACTTTCTTACTAACAGTGCTGTGCCACTAGCAATGACAATAGACGACATTCGCCATGCTACTGATAATGATCCGGTCATGCAAAAGCTGAAAAACGCAATCCTCTCTGATAAATGGGATAAAACCGACTTAGACCTTCAACCATATACACAACTTAAGTTAGAACTGTCAGTTTCTATGACAGACAATGTTATTTTAAGAGGTACACGTCTCATCATCCCACGATCCCTGCAAAAACAGGTATTAAAGCTTGCGCATGAAGGACACCAAGGTATTGTCAAAACAAAGTGCCTACTGCGTGAAAAGATATGGTATCCGAACATTGATGCAGATGTTGAAAAATTAATCAGTCAGTGTATTCCATGTCAAGCTACTGGACCTCAAACTAAACCGGAACCTCTGCAAATGACTGAATTGCCAGATAAACCATGGAGTAAGGTCAGTGCTGATTTTTGCGGGCCTTTCCCTTCAGGTGACTATATTCTTGTTGTTATAGATGAACATTCGCGTTACCCTGAAGTAGAACTTTTAAGATCACTCAAGGCAAGTAATGTTATTCAGAAGTTAAACAGAATTTTCGCCACTCATGGTATCATGGATGTACTAAAATCGGATAATGGTCCGCCATTTAACAGTGCAGAATTCGCTAATTTCGCTTCCTTGATGGGGCTTAAGCATAGAAAGGTAACCCCTTACTGGCCAAAATCCAACTCAGAAGCTGAGCGTTTTATGCGCACTATCGGTAAAGCTGTCTGTGCTACCCATTCAGAGAACAGAAGCTGGAAGGAACATCTGAATCAATTCTTGTTAAACTATCGTGCAACCCCCCATTCAACAACCAGTATTTCCCCTGCGGAACTATTATTCGGCAGGAAAATCAAAACTAAAATACCTGAACACACAACGACACCTTTGAACCACGTGGTGCGAAATAAGGACCTGAAAGCCAAGACAAAGATGAAGGTCTATGCAGATAAACGTAGTGGTGCCAAACCGTCTGAGATAAGCGTACATGACACCGTACTCGTAAAGCAGCAAAAACAAAATAAATTATCAACGCCATTCGCCATCGAACCTGAAACGGTAGTAAATAAAAAGGGTTCAATGCTAATTCTTCGGGATGCGAGAGGAAGGACACACGCTAGGAATTCATCGCATGTGAAGAAAATCCCGACAACGACTCCATCGATAAGCCATAGAAGAAGAACATCAAGTCCGGAATTAGACGAGGATGACTGGAATTTGGATACACCCAGACAAGATGAAGTGACAGATAATCCACCTGACCAACCACGCCGTTATCCGACTAGAGCGAGATACCCTCCGGATTACTTACAGTATTATCAATCGGATTAATTGTTACTACCGTTGTCTGGATTTTGTACAGCTTAGTGTCACCCATATAGACTATAGTTCAGCATCACCGATCATGGATCTATATAGACCACAACATCAACCGGATTGGATTAATATATTCCTTCTATTATACAGGGGTGCTTATTAAGGGCAAAACCAGTGTATTAGGGTCATAATAACACCCTTGGTTTTGCTAGGGGCTCTGTGTAGTATGCACAACCCCAGTAGGCCTGTGTTTAGCAAAAGATATTACTCGAGTAGTTTCTACAATGGATATATAGACATTAGCTAGTAGTAATATACATATTTTAACTTGCATCGAGGACTACCATTCTCAGATTGGGAGGGATGTAGTGTTGTGACCCAGACTCGGCATGGTGATAAACCTATATCTGTTATCGCTCTGCCCTTATCGTAAAGCGTCCCGGGTTGAACGGCGTGAACTCTCTCACCAAGATAGCATTTCACGTAGCAGTAATCTGAGCATCCAGGCTCGGGACATTTATGCATCAGTCTGTAACCAACAAGCGTCTCCGATACACGTGTACACCTCCATGCGAATATATATTAAATATTTATCTATATTAGATAATCTCAACGTGTTTGTAATAACAGAATACATTATAATGGTCTAGGAGGAGTTGTGTTACAATTGATTGGTGCCCACTTTTGACCCTGCCCCATACCCTCGTTTGACCCAAGATCAAAATAATTCCATGTACTGTAGTCTACTCATCATTGGCTTCAAAATGATATGTGACATGACCACCGTTGGAAAATTTTATTTTTTACTCCACATTTCTCATCACTTGGGGTCATAGCAAAATTCCACAAGACCTATCAGAAGATAGCAAATAGCTGACCTGTACTGTATATTAATTGTACATCACAGGATATGATGGGCCACCGGATAGTCACATTTCGAAATTTGACAATCAACATGTGAATTCGAAATACCGGTGGTACTACCCATTGGGCAAGCATAGCTTGGAGACTGAACCATAAAGCTTATCTGCCCAGGAGTAACGTGAAGTCAGTTAATGACAACTGGCAAATGGTCCAAACATAATTAAAGTTCATAGTCTGAAAAAAGAAGAAACATTTTAAAAAACAATCAGTATAATACATATTTAGATGTCAAATGCTCTAGGAGTTGCATGACAATCGATTTGTGCCTACTTTTGACCCCGCCCTATACCCTCAGTTTGACGCAAGATCAAAATAATTCCTTGTATTGTTGTCTACTCATCGTTGGCTTGAAAATGATATGTGACATGACCACCTTTGGATAAATTAAATTTTTTACCCACAGTCCCCACACCTTGGGGTTCATGATATAATTTAAAAAGTGTCATGCAAATCACTGGCCAGATGTGCAATCATCTCCAAAGTTTCTAGTGTCTATCTGAAGAGGTCTAGGAGGAGTTGCATTACAATTGATTGATGCCCACTTTTGAAATTTTGACCCCGCCTCCCACCCTCAGTTTGACCCAAGATCAAAATAATTCCTTGTACTGTAGACTACTTACCATTGGCTTGAAAATGATATGCAACATGACCTTTGGGGTCATGCCAAAATTCCAAAAGTGTCATGCAAATCCCTGTCCATATGAGCAATGATACCAAAAGTTTCAAGCTTCTATGTGAAATGGTCTAGGAGGAGTTGTGTAGCAATCGATTGGTGCCCACTTTTGATCCCCACTACCCTCAGTTAGACCCAATATCGAAATAATTCTTTGTACTGTAGTCTACTCATCATTGGCTTCACAATGATATGTGACATGACCATGTTTGGATAAATTAAATTTTTGACCCACAGTCCCCACCCCTTGGCGTCATGACAAACTTTCAAAAGTGCCATGCACATCCATGGCCATATGTGTAATCATACCAGAAGTTTCAAGTTTCTGCGTGAAATGGGCTAGGAGGAGTTGCGATGGTAGCTCTTTTAAATAGACTGTTAGGATTGCCTTTCTGTTCCAATTTTTAAATTTGTTCAAGAAAATTTTAATTTTCTCATGGAAAATATCCATTTCTAGACCAAGAGAAGACAATTTTGAAAATTTACCACTGGAGTGACTGGCTCAGTTATCGAGCTAATCATTCCAGTTGTAAACTTTCATAAATAGTCTTCTCTTAGTTAGCAAATGGACATTTCGCAAGCCCATTTCAGATGCACTGAAGAAGGGGTAAAGGGTGAAATCTAAAGTTGTCACCAACTGATATAGCTAATTGAGACAGGAACTACTTTTACTGTCACGCTTCTAGTATTGAAACACGCCACGCCACGCATTTGTCAATTCAAGAAAACTGAATAGATAAGATTCTGAAACTGGTTGGAGGGCTTGGGTAGGGATATATGACGGCTGTGGCTACAGTTTCCAGTCAAATCTCTTTCAATACATTCATCAACTTACACAATACTTTCAGGAAAACAAGATTTTAGCACTTTAGTGTTCAAAGTGTTAAAAGCTAAATCACTAATCCGCTCTATTAAGAGAAGAGTATAATAGCGCATTTAAGCTGCAAGATCACTCAAGCCTGTTTTTAATGGGCACTGTATGGTCCATCAAAAGGTGGTTGTTAAAGACAGATAGTCAGTTAATACAACTTATTCGCTATACTATGCAGAGTTTTTGGACCAAAAGATGGTGATTGCTTACGGCAGCTCGTCATACCACCACCCCTTTTAAAGAAAAACCATCGTTTGGCGTCAGAGTACTAGATTGACCTCTTTTCCGCTGATGCCTAAATATTTAAGATATTATTGTGTGCTCTGACATCTATGGTGTTGAATTTTTTGTAATGTGTTTGACTGAAAGTTGTTCCTCCCGCAGCATTGACCTGCAGTCAAATTATTTTTAAAGAAACAACTCAGTCTACCAAACCATGTTGCCAAATAAACTTGGACATTCGGCTACAAGGAACAGGAGTGTGAAATCTAAAGTTGTCACCATAAATCTGCTCGACGGCGGAAACTGTAACAGATCTAACCTGTCTATTAAGGAACACCTCTGAAATTAGACCTTTGCTATATATGATGTAGTAATTTCGGAAGTTCATATCTCGGCCGTTTATGGACAGATTATCTTCTAGTTTTCAAACACTCGTTCATCTATGCCCACGCTGATATGACAAAGGTCATAGCATTCCGGGATCCATGGCTGGTTTTAAGATGCAACATGTTTCACAATAACCACAAATAGCAATGTTTTTTAGAAGCATCACCAAAAAGACTCAAGTGGTCCACCTTAGATAGGTAGTCTAATGCATTAGGCTAATTAAGTGCGTAGATGTAGGGTCCTATACTGTAATAGCAATGGGTTTGAGAACCACCACTCAAGCGGTTCACTTACAGAGGTGGTCATAGAACGTATTTGAGCTAAGAACCACCGTCATCATACATCAGCATCTCTGTCTTAGCGAAGATTGTTACTGTCTCTAAGAGCCCTGTATTTGAGAATCGCCATCAATAAAATTCAAGTGGTCCACTTCCATAATATTCAATATTTTCCTGTATTTTTTTACAATTATCACATTCAACACGCTATGCAAGCGTATTAATAATTAATTAATTAATAGAAATAGCAACGCAAAACTCGAGCTCCTTAGTATTTCATAATCTATGAACACCAGCCATGCAACAGAAAGCTGTTGCTAGTGGCCGTTGAAACGTTATTAATGCTGGAACATAGCGATCTTTTCCTTAATTTCCGCTAATTTATACAAGTTGCATGTGCCAAGCACGCTATGCAATCGTATTAATAATTAATGAACTAGTAACAATTGTAACACATATCTCAGCTGCCTTAGTATGTGTACACCTCTGAATACGACCCTTGCAACAGAAACCTCTTGCTACTAGTCCTTGCAAAGTTATTAAGGCTGAAACAGAGTGATTTATCCAAATATTACCAGAATTTATGTAAGTTTCGCGTTCAAATGCTGCATTCAAATGCTGCTATGCGTTATGTAATTGTGGTAATTTTTCATCAACTAGCAGGAATAGCAACACGCAACTGATATCGTTTAGTATTTCATAGCGTTAGAACATGACTGTTGCAACAAAAAACATGTTGCGGTTAGCAATTGTAGACGTATTAGGGCTGGAACAATATGATATATTCTATATCATCACATAGTTGATGCAACGCTATCTCCCTCGTCCCTTCAACTACCCCCCCCCCCCCCTCTCTCTCTCTCCTCCCTCTCCCTCTGACTCGTTTCAACCGTATATATGCGTGGCGGTTATCAATAAAACTCAAGTGGTCTACCTTAGATAGGTATTCCTATGCATTAGGCTAAATAATCGCTTAGATGGGTGGTCCTATGCAGGAATAGCAATGTGTTCTTAGAATCAAAACTCAAGTGGTCCACTTAGATAGGGGGTCATATGCAATAATTGCGGCGCTAATGGTTAAGAACCAATCACCAATAGGTGGGTGTTTTTAACAACCCGTAATAAAGGTCAAGTGGTCCTATACGGCAATTGACCGCTAATGCTTAAAAACCACCATCAACAAACATCGGCATCTATGTTCTAGTGAACGCTGTTGCTGCCTTCAATAACAATGTTTTCATTGAGTAAACTTGGTCAATAAAGGAGTAAATGTCAGCATATATTATAATACTTTTTCCACCACATTTGTAATAGTTATCCACATACAAAGCATGCGCGCACTGCAAGTGTGTGTTTATGGGGTGGGGGTGTCGGAGGAGGGGGTTGCGACATCTGTGTGGACACAATGCAAATAATTTGTCAGCCATGCAATGCATAATAAATAGCATTGTATTCACTCAAAGGTCAATTGCCTATTGTGTAATAACTCTATCTATCTAGCTAACTCTTTAACGCTTACGCTGCCCAAAACGGCTTCTGTGGTAGTCTTGGAAAATGTCCGTATGCATATCGAAAGAAGACTATTTTTGAAACATTATCCTCTCTGTCTCTCCACCCTCACTCCCCTCCGTCTCCTGCTCCTACCCTTCTCCCTTCCCTCAATCCCTCCCTCGCTCCTGCCATCCTCTCCCGCCCTCCCTCAATGCCGTCCTCGCTCTCTCTGTATTATATTATAATGTGATCCTATTGTATGATGACACAAGATGGAATGGTACCGAGTGAAAAATGCATGCACCAACATCAGCTAATACATTGATATATGTGTATGATCTTGCAACGTCAAAATGAACAGCCTTGCGTATTTAAAATGTCATGACATTTGATTGCAGATTTCAAAAATACCCAATTTGTCCCACCCTTTAAACAGCGTGGCCAATGCTTCTGAATTCCCGGTCGCTAAGATGCTGCTGCTGTGCCTGAGAGCAACAACATTCCGCAACATCATCATCAAAAAGAAACATTGGAACACTATAATTTAAAGAACAGCCACAAAATGTGTAGGGGACAATCGAAATTGGTGGGCTAATTTTATGTGCACCTTACGTTAGCCAGAATTGCGGTACAGGCGCACACTTCTTTATTAACGGCAGTCTACAAGTAGTTTGCAATACAGACCCTTTCATGATCAAGAGCCAAAAACAACCCAAATTGACTAGCTTCAATAATGAACAAACAACCAAATTGGACCTCTAAAAATAATGCCGGTGTTTTGTTTTTGCAACATAATTCAGCAACGGAATGATCATAGGTACATAATTAAATACTATCATTGACTATATAAATTCCAATCTACGGCGCAATTTGGACAAAATCATACCATCGGCTTTGAGTTCTCTCACTAATACAGATTGTCCAAGCGGGGAGGAATATCAGCCTCAGCGCTTAGGCTACAACCCGGCCAAATTGGGCATGGCGCTGAATAGACATAGAACACCGTCAATTATTTAAAACTTAATTTAGGCTACACCTCTTGCACGGGGCGTGACCTAGCTCTCAAACAATGAAAAGTTGGAGATATCGCCCTATCTATAAAACTAATAAAGCTAAACCTGGTTTAATCATCCTTATTGAATTCGGGCCAATGCGACTGAATTGATAGCAACAATTTAGCAACTCATTCCAGCAACATCATTGTCCAAACAAACTCCATAATGGCTATTTTACTTTGACGCAAAATAGAGTGGTTTCATTACATGTGACAAAATAGAATTACATACGGGGGTGGGTGGTGAGTGAATGGGCGGCGAAACAACAACTCGTTATATACGCCGAGAAAAATGTAAACAAACTCGGACAATCATCATATTAAATATTTCAGTTCCCTACCGATAAATACTCATGACTGAAAGTTGCTGCTACCCTAAATAGCAACAGGTTTCAACAAACAATACGATAATTGTCAAGCAGGCTACAAGATTTCTCACAAAAATCCAGTCTTGTTTCACTACATACAAGCAGTTGTGGCATAATTTCACTAGTTTCTTCAGCCCTGCTAGAAGGAAACGGGTTAATTTTGCATTTGGACGTTTATTGATATCACTTCTCCGACTATCTATTTAACCCTGCTCAATGCATCGATTATCTATTTAACCCTGCTCAATGCTCAATTCATCACCAGTTCCTGGAAAAATGCCCTAGCTGGTTACTTAAAAACAATTTGACTGAACGTAATTGTTTCCTTAGGTAGCAACAACATGCAGTCAACGTTCTTTCAAAACATTAAGTTGGTTCTCCGCACAACTATCTTCAGAAATAAAAGCGCTTTTAAATCGATCATTGGATAAATAATTGTGTTGAGATCAGTGGGAAATTGAAATGCTAGCCTTTTCTATGCAGGGTAATTATCACCCCCACCCACTGATGGGACCAGTTAGTGAGCGTTCTTGTTTATTTATTACAGTCATAAAAACATGGAGGTATTCATTGCCAGCAATGCCCTCCGATTTCTAGCTATGCTAGACAAGGTTATAATGTCCATCAATTGTACAAATTGTAAGCCGTATGTCCTTATCATTTAACCCTTTAATGACTAAATCTTGTCAAAAAAACTAAACATTTTCTTGTTGAATGTCTTATTGCAGGCCCAAAAAATTGTATTTTGAAATTTTGCCACTGGAATGACTGGCTCGCTTACCGAGCCAGTCATTCCAGTGGTAAATTTTCAGAAATAGTTTTCACTTGGACTACTACTCGACATTCCTCAAGACCCCTGCAGAGGCCAGTTTGGCTGGCTTCATCATAAGAGGGTTAAGGCCCTATGTTTTTAACATTATGTTGAATATTTTGAAACTATTTCACCAGGCGTTGTTGCAACACACAGTCAAATTAGTTTCAAAATATTTTTGAAGTTTAAAGGTCTCTGGGAAATGGTCTAGGACGAGTTGCGTTACAATCGATTGGTGCCCACTTTTGTCCCTGCCCCCTACCCTAAGTTGGACCCAAGATAAAAATAATTCCTTGTATTGTAGTCTATTTATCATTGGCTTGACAACGATATGTGACATGACCACCTTTGCATGAATTAAATTTTTTACCCACAGTCCCCACCCCCTTGGGGTCATGACAAAATTTCAAAAGTGCCATGCACATCTATGGCCATATGTGTAATCATACCAGAAGTTTCGAGTTTCTACGTGAAATGGGCTAGGAGGAGTTGCGATGGTAGCTCTTTTAAATAGACTGTTAAGATTGCCTTTCTGTTGCAATTTTTAAATTTGTTCAAGAAAATTTAAATTTTCTCATGGAAAATATTTATTTGTAGACCATGAGAAGACTATTTTGAAAATTTACCACTGGAGTGATTGGCTCGGTTATCGAGCTAATAATTCCAGTTGTAAATTTTCATAAATAGTCTTCTCTTAGTTTGCAAATGGACATTTCGCAAGACCATTTCAGATGCACTGAAGAAGGGGTAAAGGGTGAAATCTAAAGTTGTCACCAACTGATGTAGCTAATTGAGACAGGAACTACTTTTACTGTCACGCTTCTAGTATTGAAACACACCACGCATTTGTCAACTCAAGAAAACTGAATAGATAAGATTCTGAAACTGGTTGGAGGGCTTGGGTAGGGATATATGACGGCTGTGGCCACAGTTTCCAGTCAAATTTCTTTCAATACATTCATCAACTTACGCAATACTTCTAGTATTATCAGGAAAATAAGATTTTAGCACTTTAGGGTTCAAAGTGTTAAAAGTTAAATCACTAATCGCTCTATTAAGAGAAGAGTATAATAGCGCATTTAAGCGTGCAAGATCACTCAAGCCTGTTTATAATGGGCACTGTATGGTCCATCAAAAAGTGGTTGTTAAAGACAGATAGTCAGTTAATACAACTTATTCGCTATACTATGCAGAGTTTTTGGACCAAAAGATGGTGGTTGCTTACGGCTTCTCGTCATACCACCACCCCTTTTAAAGAATAACCATCTTTTGGCGCCAGAGCACGTGTTCGTCTTTGGGTAATAAATATCTTCCTGGTTATAAGCCTGAATTTCCATCTGATGGAGCTTTATCATGAAAGCTATATAAAATCATCATTACTAGATTGGCCTCTTTTCCGCTGATGCCTAAATATTTAAGATATTATTGTGTGCTCTGACATCTATGTTGTTGAATTTTTTGTAATGTGTTTGACTGAAAGTTGTTGTTCCCGCAGCAATGACCTTCAGTCAAATTATTTTTAAAGTTACAACTCAGTCTACCAAACCATGTTGCTAAATAAACTTGGACATTCGGCTGCAAGGAACAGGAGTGTGAAATCTAAAGTTGTCACCATAAATCTGCTCGACGGCGGAAACTGTAACAGATCTAACCTGTCTATTAAGGAACACCTCTGAAATTAGACCTTTGCTATATATGATGTAGTAATTTCGGAAGTTCATATCTCGGCCGTTTATTGACAGATCTTCTTCTTCTTTTCGTTCTCTGATCATACCGCCAGTCCTAAGTGACTATCGACATGATCATAAGCGTTAAGTGCGTGGATCCATGGTTTATTAGTTTGCGCCGTGTGGCCTGGAACCTCCGTCTTCAGCACTCGAGGTTTCTGTCAGGGTTACCTCACCCTTACCTCCTTTAGTCGCCTCTTACGACACGCAGAGGATACGGAAGGTGTATTCTAAGCCCCACCTACAGGGCAAGTGGACAGATTATCTTCTAGTTTTCAAACACTCGTTCATCTATGCCCACGCTGATATGTCAAAGGTCATAGCATTCCGGGATCCATGGCTCAAAAGAAGCCGATAGAAGAGGAATAGTAATTATAATAATAATAAAAGAGAATAATCAGAACAATTTCTAGAAGGATTCCAAGTAAAAGTTAGCATTCTGCAGTATAAAGGTTAATACCAATCGATTATTTTAGCAGTAGACGGGTTAATAGGCAGGAACAACTTTCAGTCAAATTGTTTTGAAAAATAGTCAGCATGTATCCTTAGCATCTACAATAAGTGCAAGTTTTATATTGGCATTCACAAGTTCATGGGTTAATCGGCTCCATGGTCAGCTGCTGTTAATTGACAATTAAATCCCTATCACATTAATCTGTTTGCCTGTTCTCTGATGAAATTCCGTTTCTATAACTGCTTTAGGTAATATTTCTTGTCTCTCGGATCAGTCACCTAGGTGGCTTAGGAGAATATCTATAAACAGACACAAAACTGGTCACAAAAATCATGTAGATGATTGGGCATTCAGCAGTAAATAGGTAAATCAGGGATTGACCATACAGCCATAAACAGATCTAGAAGTGCATGACAATTTTTCATCTTTCCAATATGCTCAATGGAAACTGGAAATTAGTACAAAATCAATCAAGGGCTAACATTCTGCAGTACACAGGTAAATACAACAACTATAATATTTCACCAGTAGAAGGGTTAATAGGCAGGAACAACTTCCAGTCAGATTGTTAAAATATTCTGTGGGTATCCTTAGCATCTACAATAAGCGATAGGTTTATATTGGCATTCATAGGTTGATGGGTTAATTGGCCCCTATGGTCAACATGTATTAAATGACAATTAAATCCCTATCACATTAATATGTTTGCCTAGAGCATTTACAGTAGCAAATCCAGTTCATTACTCATAATAGCTATTGAGCCACCTTTAGTTAGCTTGAGTTGCATTCGTGAGTGGCCATGATTGGAACTCTTAAATATATCATCCTCGTATGTTTCGAACGTAGGCCTATTAAAGATAACATTTTAATCACAATTTCTATCATTTATGTTATAGGTCAAGGTCGTATTTTTCGCTAAAAAGTGAGGTAAACCTTAATTGTTTAGCTGAATTACTCTGGCCAGATTGATCGCCCTTGTTATCAAGATAGTTCTGATAGGTCTCCCATAACTTATCCAATGGTGTGCTGTGCATATAAATCATGGAAGTTAGTTTGCTAATGTTATGATTTCCCTATTTTGGGAAGATAATAGTAGGTTAATTAATTACATTAAAATGTTTATAAAGGTGGTCTGTTACGACCTGTCATACCTGTGGTTTAAGATGCCACAGATTTCACAATAACCACAAATAGCAATGTTTTTAGAAGCATCACCAATAAGACTCAAGTGGTCCACCTTAGATAGGCATTCTAATGCAGTAGGCTAATTAAGTGCGTAGATGTATGGTCCTATACTGTAATAGCAATGGGTTTGAGAACCACCACTCAAGGGGTTCACTTACAAAGCTGGTCATAGAACGTAATTGAGCGCTAATCACTGAGAACCACCGTCATCATACATCAGCATCTCTGTCTTAACGAAAATGGTTACTGTCTCTAAGAGCAGTGTTTTTGAGAATCGCCATCAATAAAATTCATGTGGTGCACTTCCATAATATTCAATATTTTCCTGTATTTTTTTTTACAAGTATCGCATTCAACTGCACTATGCAAGGGTATTAATAATTAAACAATTAATAGAAATAGCAACGCAAAACTCGAGTATTTTAGTATTTCATAATCTATGAACATAGCGTGCTTGGAGCCTGAAACTTGTATAAATTAGCGGAAATTAAGGAAAGGAACACTATGTTCCAGCATTAATAATGTTTCAACGGCCACTAGCAACAGCTTTCTGTTGCATGGGTGGAATCGTATTAATAATTCTGGAACTAGTAACAATTGTAACACATATCTCAGATGTCTTAGTATGTGTAAACCTCTGAATACGACCCTTGCAACAGAAACCTCTTGCTACTGGTCGTTGCAAAGTTATTAAGGCTGAAACATAGTGATTTATCCCAATATTCCCAGAATTTATGCAAGTTTCGCGTTCAAATGTCGCTATGCGTTATGTAACTGTATTAATTTTTCATAAACTAGCAGCAATAGCAGCACGCAACAGATATCGTTTAGTATTTCATAGCTTTATAACATGACCGTTGCAACAAAAACAGACGTATTAGGGCTGGAACATAATGATATATTCTATATCATCACATAGTTGATCTATCTCCCCCGTCCCTTCAACTACCTGCCCCCTTCACCTCCCCCCCCCCTCTCCCCTCCACCTCCCTCCCACTCGTTTCAACCGTATATATGCATGGTGGTTATCAATAAAACTCAAGTGGTCTACCTTAGATAGGTAGTCCTATGCATTAGGCTAAATAATCGCTTAGATTGGTGGTCCTATACAGGAATAGCAATGCGTTTTTAGATTCACAACTCAAGTGGTCCCCTTAGATAGGTGGTCATATGCAGGTCATATAAAGGTCAAGTGGCCGCTAATACTTAAAAACCACCATCAACATACATCAGCATCTATTTTTAGTGAACGCCGTTACTGCCTTCAATAACAATGTTTTCATTGACTAAACTTGCCCAATAAAGGTGTAAATGTCAGCATATAATATAGTACTTTTTCCACTACATTTGTAATAGCTATCCACAGACAAAGCACGCGCGCACAGCAATTGTGTGTTCAGGGGGTGGGGTGGGGGTCCGAGGAGGGGTTGTGACATCTGTGTGGACACAATGCAAATAATTTGTCCGCCATACAATGCATAATAAATAGCATTGTATTCACTCAAAGGCCAATTGCCTATTGTGTAATAAATCTATCTATCTAGCTAACTCTTTTACACCTAAGCTGGCCAAAACGGCTTCTGCGGTAATCTTGGAAAACGTCAGTTTGCATACCAAGAGAAGACTATTTTTGAAACATTATCCTCGCTCTCTCTCTCTCTCTCTCTCTCCCCTCCGTCTCCCTCTCCTCCGCTTCTCCCTTCCCTCAATCCCTCCCTCGCTCCCGCCATCCTCTCCCGCCCGCCCTCAATGCCACCCCCTCTCTGTATTATAGTATAATGTGATCCTGTTGTATGATGGACACCAGATGGAATGGTACCGAGTGCAAAATGCATGCAGCAACATCAGCTAATACGTTAATATATGTGTATGATCTCGCAACGTTAAAATGAACAGCCTTGCGTATTTAAAATGTCATGATATTTGCCCCACCCTTTAAACAGCACAGATTGGACCTCTAAAATAATGCCGGTGTTTTGGGGTAAGGTTTTGCAACATAATTCAGCAACGGAATGATCATAGGTACATAATTAATTACTATCATTGACTATATAAATTCCAATCTGCGGCGCAATTGGGACAAAATCGTACCATCGGCTTTGAGTTCTCTCACTAATATAGATTGTCCAAGCATGGCGGAATATCAGCCTCAGCGCTTATGCTACAACCCGGCCAAATTGGGCATGGCGCTGAATAGACATAGAACAAGGACAATTATTTAAAACTTAATTTAGGCCACACCTCTTGCACGGGACGTGACCTAGCTCTCAAACAAGGAAAAGTTGGAGACATCGCCCAATCTATAAAATTAACATCGCAATTACTTTGTGATTTGTTACCCGGTTTAGGCTAATCCTGGTTTAAACATCCTTGTTGAATTCCGGCCAATGTGACTGAATTGATAGCAACAATTTAGCAACTCATTCCAGCAACATAATTGTCAAAACAAACTCCATAATGGCTATTTTATTTTGACGCAGAATAGAGTCGTTTCATTACATGTAACAAAATAGCATTACATACGGGGGTGGGTGGGTGGTGAGCGAATGGCCGGCGAAGCAACAACTAGTTATATACGCTGATAGAAATGTAAACAAACTCGGACAATCATCACATTAAATATTTCAGTTCCCTACAGATAAATACTCATGACTGAAAGTTGCTGCTACCCTAAATAGCAACAGGTTTCAACAAACATAATATGATAATTGCCAAGTAGGCTACAAGATTTCTCACACAAATCCAGTCTTGTTTCAATACATACACGCAGTGATGGATCACTGCATAATTTCACTAGTTTCTTCAGCCCTGCTAGAAGGAAACGGGTTAATTTTGCATTTGGAGTTTTATTGATATCACTCCGATTATCTATTTAACCCTGCTCAATGCATCCTAACGATCTGGAAATGCCCTGGCTCATTATTTAAAAACAATTTGACTGAACGTAATTGTTTCCTTAGGTAGCAACAACGTTCAGTCAACGTGCTTTCAAAACATTAAGTTGGTTCTCCGCACAACTATCTTCAGAAATAAATGCGCTTTTAAATCGATCATTGGATAAATAATTATGTTGAGATCAGTGCGAAATTTAAATGTTAGCCTGTTTATACAGGGTAATTATCACCTCCCCCACCCCACTGTGGTTTGTGAGCCGCAACCCCTATCATTGGTCTCGTTCATTCTTTTCATGACACTAAAGCATTTCATGATCGTTTGTCCAAATGAATAAACAGTGTAACAGTCTATTTCATTCTATTTTCAGAACAGTTATCAAAGAAACCTAAAACAATTTGGCTGACTTTAAAAAAACAATTTGGCTGCATGTTGTTGATACCCTAGTCAACAATAATTTTCAGTATATTTCTGTTCGGAATCGACATTATAATCCTGTCAATAACGATCTCATTAGGAGCTTAAGAATTTGTCAGTAAAGGTGAGTTAATACAGGGCAGTTGAAAAAGAGAAATGATTTTGGAGACCAAGGACGTTGGAGGCCATGAACTTAAAAATAATGATGTTCCTGTACATAGATTGATCTTAATGCACTGCATATGCAGCAATAGACATCAGTGATATTTAACTCAGATAAGCCCTCTGACACAGTTCGTCAAAGACTGCCTGGTGTGCGCTTTCTTTCAAAGTGCTATCACAGGACGAGAGGGACATAAAATTATTCAAGTCCTGTGTTCTACAAATAACTTAAGGTACTCTATAATGTAATCCCGTT
Organism: Chaetoderma sp. LZ-2023a; assembly: GCA_034401795.1. NCBI lineage: Eukaryota > Metazoa > Mollusca > Caudofoveata > Chaetodermatida > Chaetodermatidae > Chaetoderma > Chaetoderma sp. LZ-2023a. The sequence continues at coordinate 55,929,724 of CM067360.1, forward strand.
CCAAATGAATCTTTAAAATACTGAATATGTCCCGTAGCCTGATGGGACCAGTTAGCGAGCGTTGTTGCTTATTTATTACAGGCATAAAAACATAGAGGTATCAATTTCTAGCAATGCCCCTCCGATTTCTAACTATGCTAGACAGGATTATAATTTCCATCAAGTGTACAAATTGTAAGCCCTATGTCCTTAACATTTAACCCTTTAATGACTAAATCTTGTCAAAAAACTAACATTTTCTTGTTGAATGTCTTATTGCAGGCCAAGAAAATTGTATTTTGAAATTTTGCAACTGGAATGACTGGCTCGCTTACCGAGCCAGTCATTCCAGTGGTAAATTTTCAGAAATAGTGTTCACTTGGCCTACTAATCGACATTCCTCAAGACCCCTGCAGAGGCCGGTTTGGCCGGCTTCATCATAAGAGGGTTAAGGCCCTATGTTTTTAACATTATGTTGAATATTTTGAAACTATTTCACTGGGCGTTGTTGGAGCCACAACACACAGTCAAATTAGTTTCAAAATATTCAACATGTTACATGAAATTCAGGGATCAATGTGTACAAATTGTATACAAATGTTCTCTGGTGAAATTCACTTTTTAGTAACTGCTTTAGATAATAATACTTGTCATTCGGATCAATCACTTAGGTGGCTTTGGAGAAGATTTATATACAGACACAAAACTGGTCACAAAATTCAGCTAGATGATTGGCCATTCAGCAGTAAATAGGTTAATCAGGGATTGGCCATTCAGCAGTAAAAAATATACGAAGTGTGTGACAATTTACCTTTCCAATATTTCTTAATGGATACTGGAAAATGAGTACAAAATCAATGAAATGAAAGTTAACATTGCAGTGTAAGGGTTAATACAAAATCTAATATTTCACCAGTAGAAGGTTTAATAGGCAGGAACAATTTCCTGTCAAATTGTTTTGAAAAATATTCATCAGCTATCCTTAGCATCTACATTAAGTGCAAGTTTTATATTGACATTAATACATTCATGGGTTAATCGGGCAGATGGTCAACTGGTATTAAATGGCAATTAAATCCCCATTATATTAATCTGTTTGCCTAGAGCATTTACAGTAGCAAATGCCATTTATTACCCCAGAGATATAAAATGAAAATCAAATGTCACATTAATCATTTTTATTAGACCCTATAGCAAACTGTCTTCTACTTCATAATAAAGAGGAAAATTAAAATCTAAATAGTTCCGCCCTTTACAGATGGGTCTCGTTCATTTTAAAACACACCATGCAGATGGTCAACTAACATATGTATAGCAATTTTCTCCATCCAAATCCATCAAATAAAAAAGTTCAAAATGCTCGAATTTGATTGGTCCATGCTGGCGATACTGTTTTACCAATCAAGTTTTTGCGAACAAATTTTACTTGCCGCCATAGACTAATTATATTCCCCAAATCTTAGCCAGATCGCTTCTGAAGTTCCAGAGGAGAAGATATTTTGTCATTTATGACGTCATCAATATGGCCGCCAATGCCCCGAGCCAATCAGGCTCTGTTTAGCTATTTTGATTCAGGGGGTGATCTCAACCATATATTCTGAGTTTTGATTCAATTTGCTTGCCGGTTTCGGAGTTTTGGTTCAATTTACTTGCTGGAAATGGCTGGCGGCGGAATAATAATAATAATAATAATAATAATAATAATAATAATAATAATAATAATAATAATAATAAACGGAACAATCACTCTAGTCTTCCAGAGCTTCGCTCTTGGAAGCCTAATAATAATAAACGGAACAATCACTCTAGTCTTCCAGAGCTTCGCTCTTGGAAGCCTAATAATAATAATAATAAACGGAACAATCACTCTAGTCTTCCAGAGCTTCGCTCTTGGAAGCCTAATAATAATAAACGGAACAATCACTCTAGTCTTCCAGAGCTTCGCTCTTGGAAGCCTAATAATAATAATAATAAATGGAACAATCACTCTAGTCTTCCAGAGCTTCGCTCTTGGAAGCCTAATAATAAACAGAACAATTACTCTAGTCTTCCAGAGCTTCGCTCTTGGAAGCCTAATAAACGGAACAATCACTCTAGTCTTCCAGAGCTTCGCTCTTGGAAGCCTAATAATAATAAACGGAACAATCACTCTAGTCTTCCAGAGCTTCGCTCTTGGAAGCCTAATAATAAACGGAACAATCACTCTAGTCTTCCAGAGCTTCGCTCTTGGAAGCCTAATAATAATAATAATAAACAGAACAATCACTCTAGTCTTCCAGAGCTTCGCTCTTGGAAGCCTAATAACAAAAGAACATTTACTGAAGTAACTGTAAATCTGCGATGACTGGGTATTAAGGAGTATTGGACATTGAACATGTCTGATGCTGATCTGATAAAAAGTTTGCGTTGTCACAGTTCCAAGATCCATAGTTGAAATTCCCATACTTTTACACAGGGTATGGAAAAGCTGATTTCTTGAAAACCGATAGCCTTGACCCTAAAGTATAAAATAATATGTCCTGATTTGCAGTAGTAAAATTTTAACCAAAATCAAGGAAAATGCCATTAAATCTCAAATAAAGGATAGATTAATAAATTAACGGTAAAGGGGAGGCAATTCATGCAGAAAGCTCATAATTTTTTTGGTCGTGAATTACCTCCCTTTACCTGTTGAAGATGATGAAGTGCAGGTAACTTATGCCAAACATGGAAACTGGCAAGCTTTACTCATAAATGACCTTGACCTCAATGGCGATATTACAATTTTTATTGGAAACTTTTTAGATCTCACAATGTTCTAGAATCTGGCCAGGTTTGAAGAGAATCGGAAGAAAACTATAGGATATAACACTGTTCCAATATTGCTCCCATAGGTTTACTATGGGGATATGTGGCAGCCAAAAGCTAATTTTCTCGAAAACCCGTGGTCGATTCAACCTAAAATTTGAGACCAAATCAAGGTAATATGAGCCCTAGAAGTTCACCAAATTTCAAATCTATCGGACCAAAACTCATTTTGGCGGCCATTTTGGGAAAAAAAAATTCGCCTGGCCGTTATTTTTCAAAAAAATAATTTTTCGAAAAATATTTTTCAAATTTTTTTATTTTAATTGTCATCCTGAGCTCATTTCTGCAAAAAAAACGAAAACTGGTATTTTTGCCCAAAATTTGTTCATGGCGGCCATTTTGAAAAAAATACTTTTTTCAAAAATAATCATCAGTGGCAACAGCCTACTCAAGTATGGGAGTGCTCCGATCAAAACTCTAGGTGTAGTAGCACTTCAAACATTCATTTGAAATCCCCATACATTTCCTCTGGGAGTTTTTGCCATGCATTGTGGGGTCAAAGGGCTCGCGGCCATTTTGAAAAAACAAATGACCAGTTGTAACATCCTCAGCAAGTATGGTAGTGATCCGATCAAAACTCTGGCTGTAGTACCACTTCAAAGATCAATTTTGAACATCCCCACACATTTCCTATGGGACTTTTTGCCCACTCAAGGGCAGATAACGCAAAAGCTAGTGGGCGGAGCCAAAATAAAAGTAATAGCCATCGATTGTGGCATGGCCCCTGAGGTTGACCAAGTTTGGAGTTGATCGGATGAAAACTCGAGGAGGAGATGCGGTCTACACTTTTGAAGGCAGAATAAGTATAATAATAATAATAATAATAATACTAATAATAATAATAATAAGTATAATAAGAAAGATCCTGAGTAAAATTAACAATCTGCGATTGCATCGCAGATTAATAATAATAATAATACTAATAATAATAATAATAATAATAATAATAATAATAATAATAAGTATAATAAGAAAGATCCTGAGTAAAAATAACAATCTACGATTGCATCGCAGATTAATAATAATAATAATAATAATAATAATAATAATAATAATAATAATAATAATAATAATAAGTATAATAAGAAAGATCCTGAGTAAAAATAACAATCTACGATTGCATCGCAGATTAATAATAATAATAATAATAATAATAATAATAATAAGTATAATAAGAAAGATCCTGAGTAAAAATAACAATCTGCGATTGCATCGCAGATTAATAAGAAAGATCCTGAGTAAAATTAACAATCTGCGATTGCATCGCAGATTAATAATAATAATAATAATAATAATAATAATAAGTATAATAAGAAAGATCCTGAGTAAAAATAACAATCTACGATTGCATCGCAGATTAATAATAATAATAATAATAATAATAATAATAATAATAATAATAATAATAATTGGTATAATAAGAAAGATCCTGAGTAAAAATAACAATCTGCGATATCGCAGATTAATAATAATAATAAGTATAATAAGAAAGATCCTGAGTAAAAATAACAATCTGCGATTGCATCGCAGATTAATACTAATAAGTATAATAAGAAAGATCCCGAGTAAAAATAACAATCTGCGATTGCATCGCAGATTAATAAGTGTAATAAGAAAGATCCTGAGTAAAAATAACAATCTGCGATATCGCAGATTAATAATAATAATAAGTATAATAAGAAAGATCCTGAGTAAAAATAACAATCTGCGATTGCATCGCAGATTAATACTAATAAGTATAATAAGAAAGATCCCGAGTAAAAATAACAATCTGCGATTGCATCGCAGATTAATAAGTGTAATAAGAAAGATCCTGAGTAAAAATAACAATCTGCGATTGCATCGCAGATTAATAATAAGTATAATAAGAAGGATCCTGAGTAAAAATAACAATCTGGGATTGCATCGCTGATTAATAATAAGTATAATAAGAAAGATCCTGAGTTAAAATAACAATCTGCGATTGCATCGCAGATTAATAATAATAATAATAATAATAATAATAATAAGTATAATAAGAAAGATCCTGAGTAAAAATAACTAGAACACATTTACTGAAGTAACTGTAAATCTGCGATGATTGGGTATTAAGGAGTATTATAAGTCCTCTTCTCACGCTGATCTGATAAAAAGTCTGTGTTGTCACAGTTCAAAGATCCATAGTTGAAATTCGCATACTTTTACACAGGGTATGGAAAAGCTGATTTCTCGAAAACCGATAGCCTTGACCCTAAGGTATAAAATAATGTGTCCTGATTTGCTGTAGTAAAGGTTTTTTTATCAAAATCAATGGGTGCAGTTGCGGCTTATGCCAGTGACAGCGCGCAGTCAAATTAGTTTCAAACTATTCAACATAATGTTTATTAAATAGTACATCCATTAAAGACATACAATTTGTACACTTGGCGGACGTTTAAGCGTTCACCGTGGAGTGAGATACGTCACTCATTATGCAATTTGATTGTGAGCCTACATGTGAGGTAATTGATCATGATCATGACGTCGTATACTTGAGTGACAACTCGGTCCGATCCACTGGAAAACATATTGCTATAATAGCTTCGTATATCCAAATTATCGATAGTCTTCGCGAGAATATAGAATGATGTATGTGACTTGAGTGGTAACTCACTTAATTTGAATGGTCATCATGAAATAAAGTAAATTAACCTATAGCTTTCAAACAAAAGAGCACACTGTTCAGACAAGTTATTTCTTAGTATTTGGAGATGTAGATTTACTTTGTGTAGATGATGCATGTAATGAACAAATAAGATTAATATGAACCATCACGTGTATGGTATGTGCTAATTGGCTGAGTTCTAACCAACAGTCTTGGATTGGTGCACAGCGAAATGTCTTTTCCGATACAAACAAAATCCGGAAAAGTGATAAATATATCGAATATTTACGCTTACCAATTCCCCAAAGTGCTATCAAATTGAAATATCGAATATATTCATGTAACCTTTTTTCTTAGGTTATTTCTGGGATCATTTTCGAACAGCGAGTAACTTATATTATATATCTGTAATATTAATATAATATTCTGACCATAAGCTAGTCATTACACGCCTTCAGATAACCGATCTCATCTCTATCTAATATATAAACACCATATCAGGCAAGAGGGTAGAGTCACCTACAACCTACCCAAACTCATCGGCGACACTGACACTCAAATGTCCTGGGGAGCAGATAGTTACATCGATGTCAGCTCCGATCCAAACGAACCCCTAACCAAAGTAATGAAATCTATGGAATCATCCGCTACCAGCATCATAGGTGTTCTTAAAAACAACCAAATTAGGTATGCTGACGACCCTCTAGTAATCAACCTGTCAGCAGAGCAAAAGCGGTTCGGCTGCGCATCTATTAAAGTGGCCAAAGTGAAACCACACCAAACTACGCCAGGAGCGCAATATTATTCTGCGCCACATTAGCGAATGCTTAAAAGATCTTGCTATTCAACAGGCAGACTCCCTAGCTGATGAAATCACTGCCACAGTTGACTGTCACAAAATGTTTCGGGTAGACCGAGCCCTAAGAGTTACTGACTACACACCACCACTCACTGTACACATCTCTGAAAGACACTTTGTCGGGACTGACCAGGGAAAAGCAGAGACGATCCGGGAATGGTTCAAGGAACAGTTCACTGACAACGATGATGAGCCCTTGCACCTGTTCTCAGGAGACACCATGCCATTACTAACACCAATTAAAACAGCAGAAGTCGAGAAGGCACTTAAAGCCCTGAAGAATGGACGTGCATTTGGACCTGATGGCATGAGCAATGAACTATTCAAATATGCGCAAGTGATATTATCTCAAAACCGATCACGCGCCTGATCAATTCCGCTTTTATGCACCACCTTCCCATCGACACGGTAGACCAAGGCACCCTTATCGCACTACCCAAACCCAAGAAGCCACCTGGGCTCCCACCCAATCTGCGGCCCATTGTGCCCCTCAACAGCATACTGAAAATCCTATCCAATGTTACTCTATGCCGCATCCGAGACAAGATCGATCACATCAGCGGATCATGTCAAAGTGGCTTCAAACGTGGACGCAGCTGCACAGACAGTGTATGGGCTCAACGCATGCTTGTGTCGGTAATCAGGTCCAAACACTGGGACTTCCACAAAATGGGCATTGACATGTCACGTGCCTTCGACACAATTAAACGCTCAAAGATCCTCGATGTACTACGCCAGGCCAGTTGCAATGGAGATGAGCTACGACTAGTGAGACTACTGCTTGCAGACACCAAGCTGAGAGTACGCGTCAAGTCAGTGAAGTCTGTAGAGTTTGAGATTCAATCGGCTCCCCACAGGGAGATGGTCTATCTCCGGTGCTTTTCACCTGCTACATTGCTGCCGCATTCAAATCTGTGCAGGAAAGTTCCACAAGACCAAACCCCCCAGTGTCAATACTGGGCATGCCGCTAGAGATGGAATATGCCGACGATGTGGACTTCATAGACGAGGAAATGAACCCCCTAGACGAACTTCTCTCAATAGCTGCAAGCAAACTAAAAATTAAGAATCTCTATGTATGAGTCCAAAACAGAGTTCCCCCACATATACCTATCGACAAAGCATGACACTATAGAAAATGACGGCATACTTCGTGGCGGCGAACCATGGAGGAAAATTAAAATCCTGGGCTCACTGCTTTGCAGTACGGCTAACATTTCTTCACTCTGCGTCATGGGGAACATAGCTTTCCAGTCCTTGATGCTGTATAGCTGTAACAGCTGGGCAGCTCCAAAGACAGATCTAGAAAAAATCGATGCCTGCCACCGCAAACACCTACGCACCATTATTGTGCACCGATGGCCAGACAGCATAATTTCCAACGATGCACTATGCAAGATGTGTAATACGTCGCCGCTGTCTGTATAAGTCGCCCAGCAAAGATGGTCCATGTATGGCCATGTGCTAAGGATGCCGGAAGAGACACCAGCACAGAGAGCCTTGGAATTCGTCCTACTCGGAGCCAGCAAATACAAAGCCAGGAGAGGATGTCATTGCATAAATCTGCTAATCGTGCTACGAGGTGACCTCAAGAAAGCAGGACTCGGTACGCTCAAGTCAAGAATGGACCTGAGGAAGCTAAGGATTTCGGCTGGGGACAAGACACAGTGGGCAAAAGCGAAGAAGGGCTGATTGCAGCTGTAGGATGTTTTCTAAAACTACAGCCGCAGAATACAGTAGTCATATATTAATATAATATGCAAGTATGTCTCAGATATGACACTTTAATTGACATCTGTCGTAAATGGAACATTTAATATATTTTCCAGATGTTGGCTCCATAATTAATTGCATAACACACAATTATATTGACCATTCGCAATTAAACTGACATTAGCTGACTTATATTCGTGTAAAAATGTATTTACTTTTACTTGTTGTCATCTGGAATATATTCATCGACAGCTAACATGGTTGCTTAATTTTGCCCATACATTGCAATTCATCCAATCGTGCTAAATAATCTGCAATGCGAATTAATATACCATCATTTTTAAAGAAAGAACATGAATTTTATATGATTATATGGTGTCTTTTTTCCTCACAGCAGAGCTATGCCCAGCCCATTTCTAGCTAAGCTCCACCCACTTTTTCTGCGCGTTGGAATAAATTTATACTTTGAATCCTAAAATTCCCAGAATTCCAAATCCATAATTAAGATAACTATGTAGCTAAGCGGTTGAATATTTTGGAAATAATTTGACTGTGTACTGTTGCTGCCTATAGTAACAACAGGATCCAGTTAAATTAGTTACAAACTATTCAACAGAATGTTTATTAAATACTAAAGACATATAATTCGTAAACTTGATCGACTTATCATTGTTCATGATGGTGCTAGATATATTATTCATTATGCATTTTGATTGAAACATCAGCCTAAATATGACGTAATTGATTGTAACATCATATATTTGGGTGACAGATCGTATCTATCCATTTTCAGTCTGAGATCGCTTAGTAGTCCGGTTCGAAAATCTGAAAAGGCTGTTATTTATGAAGCTATATGCATTTTTGGGTAGATGTGGGTAAATAAGCTATCGTTCAATGCTGAATCCAAATATCTTGTTTACCAAACTGAAATTTTCCTTTTTCACACCCAAATCGTGTCTCAAATTTGCCTGGTAATTATCCTATATGAATATTTTGCCGGTGTTTGTCTACCCTGTTGATGACAGTTTCGTGATAATTGAGACAAAGTAATACGTTCTCTGCTCTCTTTTTACAGTTTAATTCACTGTTTGTCCTCGATGTTGGACACACGTTGGTGGCACGTAATACATTTAAATCCGTTTGTCAACATAATCAATCGTCCAAATCTTGCTCATAGTGAACAAAACACAGCATAAAACATATGCATTTACTGACACACCGAGTGTGCTAGAAGTTCAGTTTAACGTCCACAGAACTACCATATTGTTCCATACGCACACTGGCCGACGTTTTATTGCCTACTGTTGAACCAAAGATGCATACTTCTCTAGATGTCACAGATGCAATGAACTCAGTCTTTCCCTTCAACATACCAGTAGGCACTGCTGCGCGAAAGTTCAGTCAATAAGCTCATGGTTAGTGGTTTAATCAACAAGTCAATGAGTGCGTGCTGCTGTTATGGCATTTTCCTTAAACAAGTATCTGATGATACGAAATTTACCTGGATCGGTTTTTAGAGAAAGCCACATATAGGTCAATCTCGAAGTGACTACTATGTGGTACATACCTATCATTCAGGCACCAGCTCGTGAACTTGATACTTTGAATACATTGTACAACGAATTGTTCAAATTGCAAAGTCATTTAAACATTGTCCTAACTGTGGACCGAGCTCTATTTCCTTTCTAATAGAGCTAAATTGGACTGTATCCGAATATAAAGATATCTTAATCCCATATTTAGGTGGTCCTCATACGTCGACGAATTTGTTGCTGTAACATACCCAGGATTCTGAATTATCCTGCATTTGGACAGAAAGTCAACTTTTAGGACCACGCACGGTAGAACTCATAACTGCTGGCAAAGACTATACCTAAGCAATTCGAGTTCACAAGATTACTCTGCAAGCAATGTGGCAACTCGTGTTACCAGAGCTACTTAACTACCTCCAAGCACATGACAATGACCTCAGTGAATCTCGCACAATATGTGCAGAGTCTGATACCCTTGAACATTATAACGAGCTGGTTAGTATTTATTTTGACGTCGATCTGACGAGAATTTCTGACGACTAGCTCAGAAAGCAGGCCCATTTTCCAATATTAGTGACAATATATGGCCATGGTGTGTATCCTCTTACACTTCATCCGACGTCACAGGAATGATTCTTTGGATCCTCATCTAAATTCCTTTACACATACTGTTATACGAACTATGCTCGCTGGGGGACTGTATATGTAGCAGAAATGATCCAGCTTCCATTTCTCGTACTTGAGGAATTCCATGGCAATGGATTCTTACCACAATTCATGTAGATCCAGACCACGGTGAGGACTGGCTTAACTGGCAAACGGCCAGGAGGGATTGTAGGTTTCACAAAGATTCAGACGGGACTGGACATTCTCATATAACCTCCGTCCCAAAATTGCTGTACAGACAAGAAGATGGTACAACCTTAGATGTCCAAATACCATGTAAAACATCTAACCCATCGAGGAAGCAGCGAGATCATGACGATGAAAGTGTTGTACTCCTAGCACTGCTGGGATTCTAATTATTTTCTGCTGGCCAAACGTCTAGCACACTGCATAACCTCATAACAAAAGATTTGACTACATGCGTGATTCATGAAGCACTTCTTAATGCGGGAGATGTTGGCGGTGAGCAACTGATTACTCTTGTCCAAGACAGATTTATGAAGCCAACTGAATGCAGTCTCCCTCTGAAGTCTCGTGACACATTGCATGCATCAATGCCTCAAACATTTTCGATACTTTATGTGGTTAAACATGAAATAAACAGCAAAGACAAATCTGTCGCTGACAGGAACATATTGCAGCGTATTATTACTGCGTATGACGTGAAGAGGGACTTGAATTTGAACATAATTTCGCGTTATGAACTAATGTCAGTCTCGCTTGCTCTTCCTCGGGTTAATGCCAATCTGAGGACAGAAACAACTATGTACTAATAGATCTGCTAAAACATGATATCGATTGTCATTCTACAGTTGTCCTTGATGGCACATCATCTCTCGTGATCGATGGCCAGGCACATGTCATGACACTAGCGAAAACTCCTGGTGTGTGTATAACATAGCTTTGTTCGATCAGTCCTTTATTTTTGTGAGCACTTTAATCGTATTGACATAACTTTTGGCACGTATCGGCAATGTTCTATTAAGGGTGTGACGAGAGTGAAAAAATTCAATGACTATAGACCAATCTGTAAAATAATTGAGGACAGATCTGTGTCACTCTCTGTAAATTGGTCAAACTTTCTGACGCTTTTCGAAAATAAGGTAAGCTAAGATGACTTCCTTGCAGAGCAACTCATTTTATGCGATCCACAAAACAAAACAATTTTCATATCTGGAGCTTTCAATGAGGAAAATGAGGTCAAGGCATCAGACGTATCCCAGGCCTTCCCGAATTGCACGCTGAGCGCGAAAAAACAGACACCAGAATTGTACTGCATTGCATCAACACGTACTTCTGGCGTTGTGTCTGCGCAAAACATTGATATTCTTATTGTTTTGTTTGCACATTATGATCAAATGCATTGTATTAAGCTATGGATGAAGACTGGGATATCAATTCAAATATATTCCTTTGTATAGCATTCAAGAGAAACTCCAATCCTTAGTATTTAAAGAGTAAATTCAAAGATTCCCCGCCTCTCATGCAATAACATGACACAGTTTAGCTGGACATAGCAAGAACAATGCCTGAAAGGTGGTCTTAAATAATCGTGAGCTCTTTTGTAAACTGGGCATCGGTGACCTAGAAAAGGGCACCATCCGATCTGCAGAAATTTTTATCCGTAGGGTGTACAATGCACCTACCCAGGAACGATGTGATAAAGCAATGGTACAATTGTTTTTTAAGTATCGGTCACCAGAAGCCTTGTAGTAAACAAGCGCTGCAGTACAGTATCATGTCCAGGGGCCGTATTCACGAAGAGGGCTTACGCCCTAGAAGAGGCGTAACTATGCCTTAAGCCCACAAAGTGGCGTAAATCGGTATTCACGAAAAAGGCGTAACTTACGCCCATCCATAAAATCAGGCGTAACTTATGCCCTCCAATAACAAGGCGTAAGTCATTATTTACAGCGTTTTTTACATGGCCTCGAATGGCCTTTTAGTCGAATATCAGATGTTACAAATTTTATAAATTGAATTTGCATTTAGCTGACATTTTGTAAATACTAAGTGTTATTTAATATAAAGCTACGGCAGCCGTTTTAAAATATTTGAGCTGAATACCCATCTTATTTCTGTGCATCAACACGTACTTCGGCGTTGTGTCTGCGCAAAACATTGATATTCTTATTGTTTTGTAGAACATTCTCCAGTGAACATTCTTCATTCAGAACAGTGCGTTGAATGTGAGGATGAAACAATTTGGTAAATAAGAGCGATACGTCATTGCTTGGCAACGAGCGCGCGTGAACGCCCTGAATGACGTGCTGTGCTCCTGACAAATTTTCCCAAAATGCCTTCAGAAAGCTAAGGAAAAGTTGTAAGAATCTAAAAGGTACGTGTTTTCGTAGCACTTAGTTTTAGTAATGACAAGCATTTTACTAATGAATGTTTATATACTAGGTTAGTCAGACTCAATAGAACGTCCGAATGAATATTATTTATTTATTTGTTAGTATTAAGCTTACATACTAAATGTTGAGTCGATGGTAGCTAGCCTGTTCAGTAGTCCTGTTGTAGTGAAGGCCATACATGTTGACAGCTGTTGATGCGCATGGTACAACGTCAATAAGCGGCCTATGTGACCAACAAATTCTGTCCTACATGCATTACAGTGGCGCATTTATTTACGCCCATCTTCGTGAATACGGCGTAACTATGAAGCGTAACTCTAGGGCGTAAGTTACGCCCTCTTCGTGAATACGGCCCCATAGGACACACTTTCAGTCCATGGTATAGAGGCAAGAAAACTACACCACCGCTATCCTACCATCACCAGCGAATATGGGATGGGAAATGGTTAATGGAACAATACTCCCGGCGTGTATGAACCTCACTCTTATCCAAAGTTGATATGCACAGATAATAACATGTGAATATGTCAAAGGATGAATGTCAAACAAATGCAACCGCAGAAATGCTACACCGGGATGCACTGAAGCATGTAAATGTATACGGATATGTAGAAATGTGGAATGCACTAGCAATGTTCGTCACACCATATTTATCCATGCAAATTCTGATACAGATCCTGCTTGTACATCGAGCATCAAGCATTAGAGTTAAATCTGTGGCCACATTGCACAAATAAATACAATTTTTAAGAAGACCACCTGGTGGCCATATTGGATTTCGGATTTTAAATATTTCAGGAGGGTTTCTCTCAGTACCATACTAAAATGTTGATCACATAATACAGCTTTGTCACTGAAAGCCATCCTATTTATGATTCTTCAAAAAATTGGGTTAGTGTGTGTGAGGGCTTTATCTATTCATATGTAATACGCATCATTTTCTAACATATATTTTAATGAAAACAGATTTTATGTATATAGGAGCAACTGGGACAGTTTTATTAAAAATTGTATGTGAAAACCTCTCGCCATTTTGTTTTTGATAGTTTTTTACATTTCTATGCAGACTTCAGCTGGGTAAACATGATTTCCGTATTCAGCATAGTCGATTTATGCAAAAACCCTTGTTTATATACGTCTACCCAAGACCTTAACAAAAATTAAACCAACCTATAGTACAATTCCAATGCAATCATAATGTGCTGGGATATGCCTCTGAACAATATTACATTGTCCAAAACTACGGAATCAAGGACACATGGCACAAAAGGCGGCGTCTGGGTAAGTCTAACATCCTCTTCATTAAAATTAAATTCCAAGAAGTATTTGAATACAAGACAAAAACGGGAAGTTGAGACAAATCCAAAAGGAAAAACGCCAAATGGCAAACATCACGATCCAGGAGGTTCTCATGGTAAAATACCAAGATCGCACAAACAAAGAACTAAGCTGCAAGAGACAGAATCTGTTTCATTAGACGGCGAAGATGCATACCTTTTGTACTATACGGAATTATTATCTGTGACTGTTGGCCTATATTGACTGTGCCAATGTGAGGACAAACAACAGAGGCCCATCTCTAGCTAAGCGCAACCCACTTTACAAAAATTTTAGTTGTGGGGTTGATTTAGGTATTCGTGTCTCGACTTCAATTTCACAACTTAAACAAATTAAATTGATGTGTACCCTAATGAATTCATCATATGTTAAGATTTGTTTCGTTTCATTACATTTACATACACAATTTATGCTTCTAAAATATATAATTTTCCCAATTTTATTTTCAAACATTTGGGTGTGAATAAGCACCTTTAAACATATATTGGATTATGGTATTAACCACCACTAAATAAATAGCATTGCACATCACTGCCACACGATAACCAATTAATGGACCTTTCCAGTTTTAGCTTTGCCCCGCCCATCCCTAGTTAAGCTCCGCCCACACCTCGCTCGTGTTGTGATCGATCCCTGAACTTCTTGACTATAAATTTCCAGAAAACTATACAGGGAAACCTGTTAAATATTTTGAAACTACTTTGACTGTCAGTCAAATTATTTCAAAATATTCAACAGAATGTTTATTAAATGGCAAAGACATACAATTCGTTCACCGTGTCGGACTATTAAGCGTTATAGACAGGCTATATCGAGTCATTCATGACGTTATAATTATGACGTCAGCCTACACGTAACATAGTTGGTTATGACGTCATATGATTGAGTGATGAAATGGATTCTTGAATTCCAAGAGGTCAGATGCTAGTGAGAATGTGAGCACAATAATCTGTAAAGACGTTTGACTAAATAGGTTTGTACTCGTATCATAATCAGAATAGGTTAATTGTGTTATGTCACGTGTAAAATTGATGATTCCAGTTTCTCAGTCAATCAAATGACGTCATACTCAACTATACCACATGTAGGCTGACATGAATGACGCAGATACGTTCGTCACGAACTCTTAATTGATGACGGACTAAGCGTTGTCGTATGAATTGTATACCTTTACTATTAATACACATTATGTTGAATATTTAGAAACTAATTTGATTGGGCGCTGTTGCTGCCATCTTCCAGTCAAGTTAGTTTCAAAATATTCTGAAATATACCTCTATCGATTTCCGAAAATTTAAATTCAGATAGTGCATGGATCGATGTATCCCAACATGGGCAACGCGTTGGTGGGGCTTAGCTAGAGATGGGCCTCTGTTGTTTGTCCTCATATTGGCACAGTCAATATAAGTCAACAGTCACAGATAATAATTCCGCATAGTACAAAAGGTCTGCATCATCGCCGTCTAATGAAACAGATTCGGTCTCTTGCAGCTTAGTTCTTTGTTTTTGCGATCTTCGTATTTTACCATGAGAACCTTCTGGATCGGGATGTTTGCCATTTGGCGTTTTTCCTTTTGGATTTGTCTCAACTTCCCGTTTTTGTCTTGTATTCAAATACTTCTTGGAATTTAATTTTAATGAAGAGGATGTTAGACTTACCCAGACGCCGCCTTTTGTGCCATTTGTCCTTGATTCCGTAGTTTTGGACAATGTGATATTGTTCAGAGGCATAGCACAGCACATTATGATTGCATTGGAATTGTACTATAGGTTGGTTTCATTGTTGTTAAGGTCTTGGGTAGACGTATATAAACAAGGGTTTTTGCATAAATCGACTATGCTGAATACGGAAATCATGTTTACCCAGCTGAAGTCTGCATAGAAATGTAAAAAACTATCAAAAACAAAATGGCGAGAGGTTTTCACATACATTTTTAATAAAACTGTACCCAGTTGCTCCTATATACATAAAATCTGTTTTCATTAAAAGTATATGTTAGAAAATGCGTATTACATATGAATAGATAAAGACCTCACACACAGTAACCCATTTTTTGGAAGGATCATAAATAGGGTTGGCTTTCATTGACAAGCTGTATTATGTGATCAACATTTTAGTATGGTACAGAGAGAAACCCTCCTGAAATATTTAATTTCCGAAATCCAATATGGCCACCAGGTGGTCTTCTTAAAAATTGTTTTTATTTGTGCAATGTGGCCACAGATTTAACTCTAATGCTTGATGCTCGATGTACAAGCAGGATCTGTATCAGAATTTGCATGGATAATTATTGTGTGGGGAACATTGCTAGTGCATTCCACATTTCTACATATCCGTATATATTTACATGCTTCAGTGCATCCCGGTGTAGCATTTCTGCGGTTGCATTTGTTTGACATTCATCCTTTGACATATTCACATGTTATTATCTGTGCATATCAACTTTGGATAAGAGTGAGGTTCATACACGCCGGGAGTATTGTTCCATTAACCATTTCCCATCCCATATTCGCTGGTGATGGTAGGATAGCGGTGGTGTAGTTTTCTTGCCTCTATACCATGGACTGAAAGTGTGTCCTCTGTGGCCGTATTCACGAAGAGGGCGTAACTTACGCCCTAGAGTTACGCCTCATAGTTACGCCGTATTCACCAAGATGGGCGTAAATAAATGCGCCACTGTAATGCATGTAGGCCAGAATTTGTTGGTCACATAGGCCGCTTATTGACGTTGTACCGTGCTGTCAAAATGTATGGCCTTCACTACAACATGGACTACTGAACAGGCTAGCTACCATCGACTCAACATTTAGTATGTAAGCTTAATACTAACAAATAAATAAATAATATTCATGCGGACGTTCTATCGAGTCTGACTAACCTAGTATATAAACATTCATTAGTAAAATGCTTGTCATTACAAAAACTAAGTGCTACGAAAACATGTAATTTTTATATTCTTACAACTTTTCCTTAGCTTTCTGATGCCATTTTGGGAAAACTTTGCAGGAGCACAGCACGTAATTCAGGCCGTTCACGCGCGCTCGTTGTCAAGCAATAACGTATCGTTCTTATTTACCAAATTGTTTCATCCTCACATTCAACGCACTGTGGGTGCTCTGAATACAGAAATAGGATAGGTATTCAGCTAAAATATTTTAAAACGGCTGCCGTAGCTTCACATTAAATAACACTTAGTATTTACAAAATGTCAGCTAAATGCAAATTCAATTTATAAAATTTGTAACATCTGATATTCGACTAAAAGGCCATTCGAGGCCATGTAAAAAACGCTGTAAATAATGACTTACGCCTTGTTATTGGAGGGCATAAGTTACGCCTGATTTTATGGATGGGCGTAAGTTAAGCCTTTTTCGTGAATACCGATTTACGCCACTTTGTGGGCTTAAGGCATAGTTACGCCTCTTCTAGGGCGTAAGCCATCTTCGTGAATACGTCCCCTGGGCATGATACTGTACTGCAGCGCTTGTTTACTACAGGCTTCTGGTGACCGACACTTAAAGAACAATTGTACCCTTGCTTTATCACATCGTTCCTGGGTAGGTGAATTGTACACCCTACGGATAAAATTTTCTGCAGATCGGATGGAGCCATTTTCTAGGTCACCGATGCCCAGTTTACAAAAGAGCTCATGATTATTTAAGACAACCTTTCAGGCAGTGTTCTTGTTATGTCCAGCTAAACTGTGCCCTGTTATTGCGTGAAAGGTGGGGAATCTTTGAATTTACTCTTTAAATACTAAGGATTGGAGTTTCTCTTGAATGCTATACAAAGGAATATATTTGAATTGATATCCCAGTCTTCATCCACAGCTTAATACAATGCATTTGATCATAATGTGCAAACAAAACAATAAGAATATCAATGTTTTGCGCAGACACAACGCCAGAAGTACGTGTTGATGCAATGCAGTACAATTCTGGTGTCTGTTTTTTCGCGCTCAGCTTGCAATTCGGGAATGACTAGGATACGTCTGATGGCTTGACCTCATTTTCCTCATTGAAAGCTCCAGATATGACAATTGTTTTGTTTTGTGGATCGCATAAAATGAGTTGCTCTGCAAGGAAGTCATATTAGCTTGCCTTATTTTCGTAAAGCGTCAGAAAGTTTAACCAATCTACAGAGAGTGGCACAGATCTGTCATCCATTATTTTACAGATTGGTCTATAGTCATTGAATTTTTTCACTCTCGTCAAACCCTTAATAGAACATTGCCGATACGTGTCAAAAGTTATGTCAATACGAGTAAAGTGCTCACAAAAATAAAGGACTGATCGAACAAAGTTATGTTATACACACACCCAGAGTTTTCGCTAGTGTCATGACATGTGCCTGGCCATCGATCACGAGAGATGATGTGCCATCAAGGACAAATGTAAAATGACAATCGATATCATGTTTTAGCAGATCTATTAGTACATAGTTGTTTCTGTCCTCAGATTGGCATTAACCCGAGGAAGAGCAAGCGAGACTGACATTAGTTCATAACGCGAAATTATGTTCAAATTCAAGTCCCAGTTCGCGTCATACGCACTAATAATACGCTGCAATATGTTTCTGTCAGCGACAGATTTGTCTTTGCTGTTTATTTCATGTTTAACCACATAAAAAATCGAAAATATTTGAGGCTTTGATGCGTGCAAAGTGTCACGAGTCTTCAGAGGAGGACCGCATTCAGTTGGCTTCATAAATCTTTCTTGAACAAGAGTAATCAGTTTCTCACCGCCAACATCTCCCGCATTAAGAAGTGCTTCATGAATCACGCATGTAGTCACATTTTTTGTTATGAGGTTATGCAATGTGCTAGACGTTTGACCAGCAGAAAATAATTAGAATCCCAGCAGTGCTAGGAGCACAACACTTTCATCGTCATGATCTCGCTGCTTCCGCGATGGGTTAGATGTTTTACATGGTATTTGGTCATCTACGGTTGTACCATCTTCTTGTCTGTACAGCAATTTTGGCACGGAGGTTATATGAGAATGTTCATCTAGAGAGTCCCGTCTGAATCTTTGTGAAACCTACAATCCCTCCTGGCCGTTTGCCAGTTAAGCCAGTCCCCACGGTGGTATGGATCTACATGAATTTGTGGTAAGAACCCATTGCCATGGAATTCCTCAAGTACGAGAAATGGAAGCTCGATCATTTCTGCTACATATACAGTCCCCCCAGCGAGCATAGTTCGTATGACCGTATGTGTAAAGGAATTGACGTCGGATGAAGTGTAAGAGGATACACACCATGACCATATATTGTCACTAATATTGGAAATTGGGCCTGCTTTCTGAGCTAGGCGTCAGAAGTTCTCGTCAGATCGATGTCAAAATACTAACCAGCTCGTTATAATGTTCAAGGGTATCAGACTCTGCACATATTGTGCGAGATTCACTGAGGTCATTGTCATGTGCTTGGAGGTAGTTAAGTAGCTGTGGTAACACGAGTAGCCACATTGCTTGCAGAGTAATCTTGTGAACTCGAATTGCTTAGGTATTGTCTTTGCCAGCAGTTATGAGTTCTACCGTGCGTGGTCCTAAAACGTGGCTTTCTGTCCAAATGCAGGCCAATTCAGAAGCCTGGGTATGTTACAGCAACAAATTCGTCGACGTATGAGGACCACCTAAATATGGGATTAAGATATCTTTATATTCGGATACAGTCCAATTTAGCCCTATTAGAAAGGAAACAGAGCTCGGTCCACAGTTAGGACAATGTGTAAATGACTTTGTAATTTGAACAATTCGTTGTACAATCTATTCAAAGTATCAAGTTCATGAGCTGGTGCCTGAATGATAGGTATGTACCACATAGTAGTCACGACGAGATTGACCTTTATGGGGCTTTCTCTAAGAACCGATCCAGGTAAATTTCGGATCATCAGATACTTGTTTAAGGAACATACCAGATCAATCGCTTGTGCCTTAGCAGCAGCCACACAATCATTGACTTGTTGATTAAACCACTGACCATGAGCTCATTGACTGAACTTTGGCGTAGCGGTGCCTACTGGTATGTTGATGGGAAAGACTGAGTTCATTGCATCTGTGACATCTAGAGCAGTATGCATCTTTGGTTCAACGGTAGGCAATAAAACGTCGGCCAGCGTGCGAATGGAACAATATGGTAGTTCTGTGGACGTTAAACTGAACTTCTAGCACACTCGGTGAGTCAGTAAATGCATATGTTTTATGTTGTGTTTTGTCCACTATGAGCAAGATTTGAACGATTGATTACGTTGACAAACGGATTTAAATGTATTACGTGCCACTAACATGAGCCTAACATCGAGGACAAACAGTGAATTCAGCTGTAAATGGAGAGCAGAGAACATATTACTTTGTCTCAATTATCACGAAACTGTCGTCAACAGGGTAGAAAAACACCGGCAAAATATTCATATATGATAATTACCAGCCAAATTTGAGACACGATTTGGGGGCGAAAAACGAAAAATTCAGTTTGGTAAACAAAATATTTGGATTCAGCTTATTTACCCACATCTACCCAAAAAGGCATATAGCTTCGTAAATAACAGCCTTTTCAGATATTTGAGCTATTGAGAGAATTTCGTCTAGGGGTTTCTTTTCCTCGTCTATGAAGTCCACATCGTCGGCATATTCCATCTCTAGCAACATGCCCAGTATTGACACTCGGGGTTTGGTCTTGTGGAACTTTCCCACACAGATTTGAATGCGGCAGCAATGTAGCAGGTGAAAAGCACCGGAGATAGACCATCTCCCTGTGGAGAGCCGATTGAATCTCAAACTCTACAGACTTCACTGACTTGACTCGTACTCTCAGCTTGGTGTCTGCAAGCAGTAGTCTCACTAGTCGTAGCTCATCTTCATTGCAACTGGCCTGGCGTAGTACATCTAGGATCTTTGAGTGTTTAATTGTGCCGAAGGCTCGTGACATGTCAATGCCCATTTTGTGGAAGTCCCAGTGTTTGGACCTGATTACCGACACAAGCATGCGTTGAGCCCATACACTGTCTGTGCGGCTGCGTCCACGTTTGAAGCCACTTTGACATGATCCGCTGATGTAATCGATCTTGTCTCGGATACGGCATAGAGTAACATTGGATTGGATTTTCAGTATGCTGTTGAGGGGCACAATGGGCCGCAGATTGGGTGGGAGCCCAGGTGGCTTCTTGGGTTTGGGTAGTGCGATAAGGGTGCCTTGGCCTACCGTGTCGATGGGAAGGTGGTGCATAAAAGCAGAACTGATCAGGTGCGTGATCGGTTTTGAGATAATTTCACTTGTGCATATTTGAATATTTCATTGCTCATGCCATCAGGTTCAGATGCACGTCCATTCTTCAGGGCTTTAAGTGCCTTCTCGACTTCTGCTGTATTAATTGGTGTTAGTAATGTCATGGTGTCTCCTGAGAACAGGTGCATGGGCTCATCATGGTTGTCAGTGAACTGTTCCTTGAACCATTCCCGGATCGTCTCTGCTTTTCCCTGGTCAGTCCCGACAAAGTGTCCTTCAGAGATGTGTACAGTGAGTGGTGGTGTGTAGTCAGTAACTCTTAGGGCTCGGTCTACCCGAAACATTTTGTGACAGTCATCCGTGGCAGTGATTTCATCTGCTAGGGAGTCTGCCTGTTGAATAGCAAGATCTTTTAAGTGTTCGCTAATGTGGCGCAGAATAATATTGCGCTCCCGGTGTAGTTTGGTGTGGCTTCACTGTGGCCTCTTTAATAGATGTGCAGCCGAACCGCTTTTACTCTGCTGACAGGTTGATTACTAGAGGGTCGTCAGCATACCTAATTTGGTTGTTTTTAAGAACACCTATGATGCTGGTAGCGGATGATTCCATAGTTTTCGTTACTTTGGTTAGGGCTTCGTTTGGATCGGAGCTGACATCGTTGTAACTATCTGCTCCCCAGGACATTTGAGTGTCGGTGTCGTCGATGAGTTTGGGTAGGTTGTAGGTGACTCTACCCTCTTGCGTGATATGGTGTTTATACATTAGATAGAGATGAGATCGGTTATCTGAAGGCGTGTAATGACTGGCTTATGGTCAGAATATTATATTAATATTACAGATATATAATATAAGTTACTTGCTGTTCGAAAATGATTCCAGAAATTACCTAAGAAAAAAGGTTACATGAATATATTCGATATTTCAATTTGATAGCACTTTGGGGAATTGGTAAGCGTAAATATTCGATATATTTATCACTTTTCCGGATTTTGTTTGTATCGGAAAAGACATTTCGCTGTGCACCAATCCAAGACTGTTTGTTAGAACTCAGCCAATTAGCACATACCATACACGTGATGGTTCATATTAATCTTATTTGTTCATTACATGCATCATCTACACAAAGTAAATCTACATCTCCAAATACTAAGAATTAACTTGTCTGAACAGTGTGCTCTTCTGATGGAAAGCTATAGGTTAATTTACTTTATTTCATGATGACCATTCAAATTAAGTGAGTTACCACTCAAGTCACATACATCATTCTATATTCTCGTGAAGACTATCGATAATTTGGATATACGAAGCTATTATAGCAATATGTTTTCCAATGGATCGGACCGAGTTGTCACTCAAGTATACGACGTCATGATCATGAACAATTACCTCACATGTAGGCACACAATCAAATTGCATAATGAGTGACGTATCTCACTCCACGGTGAATGCTGTTGTATAGTTTGAAACTAATTTGACTGCGCGCTGTCACTGGCATAAGCCGCAACTGCACCCATTGATTTTGATAAAAAAAATGTACTACAGCAAATCAGGACACATTATTTTATACCTTAGGGTCAAGGCTATCGGTTTTCAAGAAATCAGCTATGGATCTTTGAACTGTGACAACACAGACTTTTTATCAAATCAGCATCAGACATGTTCAATGTCTAATACTCCTTAATACCCAGTCATCGCAGATTTACAGTTACTTCAGTAAATGTGTTCTAGTTAATCTGCGATGCAATCGCCGATTGTTATTTTTACTCAGGATCTTTCTTATTATTAATCTGCGATGCAATCGCAGATTGTTATTTTTACTCAGGTTCTTTCTTATTATACTTATTATTATTATTATTATTATTAATCTGCGATGCAATCGCAGATTGTTATTTTTACTCAGGATCTTTCTTATTATACTTATTATTAATCTGTGATGCAATCGCAGATTGTTATTTTTACTCAGGATCTTTGTTATTAATCTGCGATGCAATCGCAGATTGTTATTTTTACTCAGGATCTTTCTTATTATTATTATTATTATTATTATTATTAATCTACGATGCATTCGCAGATTGTTATTTTTACTCAGGATCTTTCTTATTAATCTGTGATGCAATCGCAGATTGTTATTTTTACTCAGGATCTTTCTTATTATTATTATTATTATTATTATTATTAATCTGCGATGCAATCGCAGATTGTTATTTTTACTCAGGATCTTTCTTATTAATCTGCGATGCAATTGCAGATTGTTATTTTTACTCAGGATCTTTCTTATTATTATTATTATTATTATTATTATTATTATTATTATTAATCTGCGATGCAATCGCAGATTGTTATTTTTACTCAGGATCTTTCTTATTAATCTGTGATGCAATCGCAGATTGTTATTTTTACTCAGGATCTTTCTTATTAATCTGTGATGCAATCGCAGATTGTTATTTTTACTCAGGATCTTTCTTATTATTAAAATTATTATTATTATTATTATTATTATTATTATTATTATTAATCTACGATGCATTCGCAGATTGTTATTTTTACTCAGGATCTTTCTTATTAATCTGTGATGCAATCGCAGATTGTTATTTTTACTCAGGATCTTTCTTATTATTATTATTATTATTATTATTAATCTGCGATGCAATCGCAGATTGTTATTTTTACTCAGGATCTTTCTTATTAATCTGCGATGCAATCGCAGATTGTTATTTTTACTCAGGATCTTTCTTATTATTATTATTAGTATTATTATTATTATTATTATTATTATTATTATTATTAATCTGCGATGCAATCGCAGATTGTTATTTTTACTCAGGATCTTTCTTATTAATCTGTGATGCAATCGCAGATTGTTATTTTTACTCAGGATCTTTCTTATTATTAAAATTATTATTATTATTATTATTATTATTATTAATCTGCGATGCAATCGCAGATTGTTATTTTTACTCAGGATCTTTCTTATTATTATTATTAGTATTATTATTATTATTATTATTATTATTATTATTATTATTAATCTGCGATGCAATCGCAGATTGTTATTTTTACTCAGGATCTTTCTTATTATTATTATTATTATTAAACTGCGATGCAATCGCAGATTGTTATTTTTACTCAGGATCTTTCTTATTATACTTATTAATCTGCGATGCAATCGCAGATTGTTATTTTTACTCAGGATCTTTCTTATTATTATTTTTTTTAATCCGCGATGCGATCGCAGATTGTTATTTTTACTCAGGATCTTTCTTATTATTATTATTAATCTGCGATGCAATCGCAGATTGTTATTTTTACTCAGGATCTTTCTTATTAATCTGCGATGCAATCGCAGATTGTTATTTTTACTCAGGCTCTTTCTTATTAATCTGCGATGCAATCGCAGATTGTTATTTTTACTCAGGATCTTTCTTATTATTATTATTAATCTGCGATGCAATCGCAGATTGTTATTTTTACTCAGGATCTTTCTTATTATTATTATTATTATTAAACTGCGATGCAATCGCAGATTGTTATTTTTACTCAGGATCTTTCTTATTATACTTATTAATCTGCGATGCAATCGCAGATTGTTATTTTTACTCAGAATCTTTCTTATTATTATTATTATTATTAATCTGCGATGCAATCGCAGATTGTTATTTTTACTCACGATCTTTCTTATTAATCTGCGATGCAATCGCAGATTGTTATTTTTACTCAGGATCTTTCTTATTATACTTATTAATCTGCGATGCAATCGCAGATTGTTATTTTTACTCAGGATCTTTCTTATTATTATTATTAATCTGCGATGCAATCGCAGATTGTTATTTTTACACAGGATCTTTCTTATTATTAATCTGCGGTGCAATTGCAGATTGTTATTTTTACTCGGGATCTTTCTTATTAATCTGCGATGCAATCGCAGATTGTTATTTTTACACAGGATCTTTCTTATTATTAATCTGCGATGCAATTGCAGATTGTTATTTTTACTCGGGATCTTTCTTATTAATCTGCGATGCAATCGCAGATTGTTATTTTTACTCAGGATCTTTCTTATTATTATTATTATTATTATTATTATTAATCTGCGATGCAGATTGTTATTTTTACTCGGGATCTTTCTTATTAATCTGCGATGCAATCGCAGATTGTTATTTTTACTCAGGATCTTTCTTATTAATCTGCGATGCAATCGCAGATTGTTATTTTTACTCAGGATCTTTCTTATTATTATTTTTTTAAATCCGCGATGCAATCGCAGATTGTTATTTTTACTCAGGATCTTTCTTATTATTATTATTAATCTGCGATGCAATCGCAGATTGTTATTTTTACTCAGGATCTTTCTTATTAATCTGCGATGCAATCGCAGATTGTTATTTTTACTCAGGATCTTTCTTATTATTATTATTATTATTATTATTATTATTATTATTAATCTGCGATGCAATCGCAGATTGTTATTTTTACTCAGGATCTTTCTTATTAATCTGTGATGCAATCGCAGATTGTTATTTTTACTCAGGATCTTTCTTATTAATCTGTGATGCAATCGCAGATTGTTATTTTTACTCAGGATCTTTCTTATTATTAAAATTATTATTATTATTATTATTATTATTATTATTATTATTATTATTAATCTACGATGCATTCGCAGATTGTTATTTTTACTCAGGATCTTTCTTATTAATCTGTGATGCAATCGCAGATTGTTATTTTTACTCAGGATCTTTCTTATTATTATTATTATTATTATTATTATTATTAATCTGCGATGCAATCGCAGATTGTTATTTTTACTCAGGATCTTTCTTATTAATCTGCGATGCAATCGCAGATTGTTATTTTTACTCAGGATCTTTCTTATTATTATTATTAGTATTATTATTATTATTATTATTATTATTAATCTGCGATGCAATCGCAGATTGTTATTTTTACTCAGGATCTTTCTTATTAATCTGTGATGCAATCGCAGATTGTTATTTTTAATCAGGCTCTTTCTTATTAATCTGCGATGCAATCGCAGATTGTTATTTTTACTCAGGATCTTTCTTATTATTATTATTATTATTAAACTGCGATGCAATCGCAGATTGTTATTTTTACTCAGGATCTTTCTTATTATACTTATTAATCTGCGATGCAATCGCAGATTGTTATTTTTACTCAGGATCTTTCTTATTATTATTATTAATCTGCGATGCGATCGCAGATTGTTATTTTTACTCAGGATCTTTCTTATTATTATTATTAATCTGCGATGCAATCGCAGATTGTTATTTTTAATCAGGCTCTTTCTTATTAATCTGCGATGCAATCGCAAATTGTTATTTTTACTCAGGATCTTTCTTATTATTATTATTATTATTAAACTGCGATGCAATCGCAGATTGTTATTTTTACTCAGGATCTTTCTTATTATACTTATTAATCTGCGATGCAATCGCAGATTGTTATTTTTACTCAGGATCTTTCTTATTATTATAATTATTATTATTATTATTATTATTATTATTAATCTGCGATGCAATCGCAGATTGTTATTTTTACTCAGGATCTTTCTTATTAATCTGCGATGCAATCGCAGATTGTTATTTTTACTCAGGATCTTTCTTATTAATCTGCGATGCAATCGCAGATTGTTATTTTTACTCAGGATCTTTCTTATTATTATTATTAATCTGCGATGCAATCGCAGATTGTTATTTTTACTCAGGATCTTTCTTATTATTATTATTATTATTATTATTAATCTGCGATGCAATCGCAGATTGTTATTTTTACTCATGATCTTTCTTATTAATCTGTGATGCAATCGCAGATTGTTATTTTTACTCAGGATCTTTCTTATTATTATAATTATTATTATTATTATTATTATTATTATTAATCTGCGATGCAATCGCAGATTGTTATTTTTACTCAGGATCTTTCTTATTAATCTGCGATGCAATCGCAGATTGTTATTTTTACTCAGGATCTTTCTTATTAATCTGCGATGCAATCGCAGATTGTTATTTTTACTCAGGATCTTTCTTATTATTATTATTAATCTGCGATGCAATCGCAGATTGTTATTTTTACTCAGGATCTTTCTTATTATTATTATTATTATTATTATTAATCTGCGATGCAATCGCAGATTGTTATTTTTACTCAGGATCTTTCTTATTAATCTGTGATGCAATCGCAGATTGTTATTTTTACTCAGGATCTTTCTTATTATTATAATTATTATTATTATTATTATTATTATTATTATTAATCTGCGATGCAATCGCAGATTGTTATTTTTACTCAGGATCTTTCTTATTATTATAATTATTAATCTGCGATGCAATCGCAGATTGTTATTTTTACTCAGGTTCTTTCTTATTATTATTATTATTATTAAACTGCGATGCAATCGCAGATTGTTATTTTTACTCAGAATCTTTCTTATTATTATTATTATTAATCGGCGATGCAATCGCAGATTGTTATTTTTACTCACGATCTTTCTTATTAATCTGCGATGCAATCGCAGATTGTTATTTTTACTCAGGATCTTTCTTATTAATCTGCGATGCAATCGCAGATTGTTATTTTTACTCAGGATCTTTCTTATTATTATTATTAATCTGCGATGCAATCGCAGATTGTTATTTTTACACAGGATCTTTCTTATTATTAATCTGCGATGCAATTGCAGATTGTTATTTTTACTCGGGATCTTTCTTATTAATCTGCGAGGCAATCGCAGATTGTTATTTTTACACAGGATCTTTCTTATTATTAATCTGCGATGCAATTGCAGATTGTTATTTTTACTCGGGATCTTTCTTATTAATCTGCGATGCAATCGCAGATTGTTATTTTTACTCAGGATCTTTCTTATTATTATTATTATTATTATTATTATTAATCTGCGATGCAGATTGTTATTTTTACTCGGGATCTTTCTTATTAATCTGCGATGCAATCGCAGATTGTTATTTTTACTCAGGATCTTTCTTATTATTATTTTATTTTAATCCGCGATGCAATCGCAGATTGTTATTTTTACTCAGGATCTTTCTTATTATTATTATTATTAATCTGCGATGCAATCGCAGATTGTTATTTTTACTCAGGATCTTTCTTATTATTATTATTAATCTGCGATGCAATCGCAGATTGTTATTTTTACTCAGGATCTTTCTTATTAATCTGCGATGCAATCGCAGATTGTTATTTTTACTCAGGATCTTTCTTATTAATCTGCGATGCAATCGCAGATTGTTATTTTTACTCAGGATCTTTCTTATTATTATAATTATTATTATTATTATTATTAATCTGCGATGCAATCGCAGATTGTTATTTTTACTCATGATCTTTCTTATTAATCTGTGATGCAATCGCAGATTGTTATTTTTACTCAGGATCTTTCTTATTATTATAATTATTATTATTATTATTATTATTATTAATCTGCGATGCAATCGCAGATTGTTATTTTTACTCAGGATCTTTCTTATTATTATTATTATTAATCTGCGATGCAATCGCAGATTGTTATTTTTACTCAGGATCTTTCTTATTAATCTGCGATGCAATCGCAGATTGTTATTTTTACTCAGGATCTTTCTTATTATTATTATTAATCTGCGATGCAATCGCAGATTGTTATTTTTACTCAGGATCTTTCTTATTAATCTGTGATGCAATCGCAGATTGTTATTTTTACTCAGGATCTTTCTTATTATTATAATTATTATTATTATTATTATTATTATTATTATTATTATTATTATTATTATTAATCTGCGATGCAATCGCAGATTGTTATTTTTACTCAGGATCTTTCTTATTATTATAATTATTAATCTGCGATGCAATCGCAGATTGTTATTTTTACTCAGGTTCTTTCTTATTATTATTATTATTATTAAACTGCGATGCAATCGCAGATTGTTATTTTTACTCTGGATCTTTCTTATTATACTTATTAATCTGCGATGCAATCGCAGATTGTTATTTTTACTCAGAATCTTTCTTATTATTATTATTATTAATCTGCGATGCAATCGCAGATTGTTATTTTTACTCAGGATCTTTCTTATTATTATTATTAATCGGCGATGCAATCGCAGATTGTTATTTTTACTCACGATCTTTCTTATTAATCTGCGATGCAATCGCAGATAGTTATTTTTACTCAGGATCTTTCTTATTAATCTGCGATGCAATCGCAGATTGTTATTTTTACTCAGGATCTTTCTTATTATTATTATTAATCTGCGATGCAATCGCAGATTTTTATTTTTACTCAGGATCTTTCTTATTATTATTATTATTATTATTATTAATCTGCGATGCAGATTGTTATTTTTACTCGGGATCTTTCTTATTAATCTGCGATGCAATCGCAGATTGTTATTTTTGCTCAGGATCTTTCTTATTAATCTGCGATGCAATCGCAGATTGTTATTTTTACTCAGGATCTCTCTTATTATTATTATTATTATACTTATTCTGCCTAAAAAGTTTAGACCGTATCTCCTCCTAGAGTTTTCATCCGATCAACTCCAAACTTGGTCAACCTCAAGGGCCCATGCCACAATCGATGGCTATTACTTTTATTTTGGCTCCGCCCACTAGTTGTTGAGTTAGCTGCCCTTGAGTGGGCAAAAACTCCCATAGGAAATGTATGGGGATGTTCAAAATTGATCTTTGAAGTGGGACTACAGCCAGAGTTTTGATCGGATCACTACCATACTTGCTGAGGATGTTACTACTGGCCATTTGTTTTTGAAAAATAATTTTTATCAAAATGGCCGCCAGACCTTTGACCCCACAATGCATGGCAAAAACTCCCATAGGAAATGTATGGGGATTTCAAATGAATGTTTGAAGTGCTACTACACCTAGAGTTTTGATCGGAGCACTCCCATACTTGGGTAGGATGTTGCCACTGATGATTATTTTTGAAAAAATATTTTTTTCAAAATGGCCGCCATGAAAAAATTGTGGGCAAAAATACCAGTTTTCGTTTTTTGCAGAAATGAGCTCAGGATGACAATTAAAATAAAAAATTTTGAAAAAATATTTTGAAAATTTTTTTTCGAAAATTTTTTTTGAAAAATGACGGCCAGGCGAACTTTTTGGGGTCAAAATTACCAACAAATTTTTTTGGCAGAAATGAACTCGCGGTTGAAAAAAAAATTCTTTTTCAAATTTTTTTTTTTCAAAATGGCCGCCAAAATGACTTTTGCTCCGATCGACTTCAAATTTGCTGAACTTCTATCTCTTATATTGGCTTGATTTGGTATCAAATTTAAAGTTGATCCGACCCACAGTTTTCGAGAAAATCAGCTTTTCGTTGCCGCATATCCCCATAGTAAAGCTATGGGAGCAATATTGGAACAGCGTTATCTCTTATAGTTTTCTTCCGATTCTCTTCAAACCTGGCCAGATTCTAGAACATTAAGAGATCTAAAAAGTTTCCAATAAAAATGTTAATATCGCCATTGGGGTCACGGTCATTCATGAGTAAAGCTTGCCAGTTTTCATGTTCGGCATAAGTTACCTGCACTTCATCATCTTCAACAGGTAAAGGGAGGTAATTCATGACAAAAAAATTCATGAGCTTTCTGCATGAATTGCCTCCCCTTTACCGTTAATTCATTAATCTATCCTTTATTTGAGATTTAATGGCATTTTCCTTGATTTTGGTAAAAATTTTACTTCAGCAAATCAGGACACATTATTTTATACTTTAGGGTCTAGGCTATCGGTTTTCAAGAAATCAGCTTTTCCATACCCTGTGTAAAAGTATGGGAATTTCAACTATGGATCTTGGAACTGTGACAACGCAAACTTTTTATCAGATCAGCATCAGACATGTTCAATGTCCAATACTCCTTAATACCCAGTCATCGCAGATTTACAGTTACTTCAGTAAATGTTCTCTAGTTATTATTATACTTATTCTGCCTAAAAAGTTTAGACCGCATCTCCTCCTAGAGTTTTCATCCGATCAACTCCAAACTTGGTCAACCTCAAGGGCCCATGCCACAATCGATGGCTATTACTTTTATTTTGGCTCCGCCCACCAGTTGTTGAGTTATCTGCCCTTGAGTGGGCAAAAACTCCCATAGGAAATGTATGGGGATGTTCAAAATTGATCTTTGAAGTGGTACTACAGCCAGAGTTTTGAACGGATCACTACCATACTTGCTGAGGATGTTACAACTGGCCATTTGTTTTTGAAAAATTATTTTTTTTCAAAATGGCCGCCAGACCTTTGACCCCACAATGCATGGCAAAAACTCCCATAGGAAAGGTATGGGGATTTCGAATGAATGTTTGAAGTGCTACTACACCTAGAGTTTTGATCGGAGCACTCCCATACTTGGGTAGGATGTTGCCACTGATGATTATTTTTGAAAAAAATATTTTTTTCAAAATGGCCGCCATGAAAAAATTGTGGGCAAAAATACCAGTTTTCGTTTTTTGCAGAAATGAGCTCAGGATGACAATTAAAATAAAAAATTTTGAAAAAATATTTTGAAAAAATTTTTTTCGAAAATATTTTTTTTGGGAATAATGACGGCCAGGCGAACTTTTTGGGGTCAAAATTACCAAAAAATTTTTTTGGCAGAAATGAACTCGCGGTTGAAAAAAAAAATATTTTTCAAATTTTTTTTTCTTCAAAATGGCCGCCAAAATGACTTTTGCTCCGATCGACTTGAAATTTGCTGAACTTCTATCTCTCATATTGACTTCATTTGGTATCAAATTTAAAGTTGATCCGACCCACAGTTTTCGAGAAAATCAGCTTTTCGTTGCCGCATATCCCCATAGTAAAGCTATGGGAGCAATATTGGAACAGCGTTATCTCTTATAGTTTTCTTCCGATTCTCTTCAAACCTGGCCAGATTCTAGAACATTAAGAGATCTAAAAAATTTCCATTGAAAATTGTAAGATCTCCCTTGGGGTCAAGGTCATTCACCAGTAAAGCTTTCCAGTTTTCATGCTTGGCATACGTTACCTCCCTTGCATAATGAAACTTCAAAGATCATGAACGAAGAAACACCTTATTTCATCTCTTTATTAGAAGAGGCCTTATACTATTTGTTCATGGATAGACATCGCAGATTTACAGTTACTTCAGTAAATGTTCTCTAGTTATTATTATACTTATTCTGCCTAAAAAGTTTAGACCGCATCTCCTCCTAGAGTTTTCATCCGATCAACTCCAAACTTGGTCAACCTCAAGGGCCCATGCCACAATCGATGGCTATTACTTTTATTTTGGCTCCGCCCACTAGTTGTTTAGTTATCTGCCCTTGAGTGGGCAAACTGTCCCATAGGAAATGTATGGGGATGTTCAAAGTTGATCTTTGAAATGGTACTACAGCCAGAGTTTTGAACGGATCACTACCATACTTGCTGAGGATGTTACAACTAGCCATTTCAAAATGGCCGCCAGACCTTTGACCCCACAATCAGGATGACAGTCAGGATGACAATTAAAATAAAAAATTTTGAAAATTTATTTTCGAAATTTTTTTTTTTGAAAAATGACGGGAAGGCGAACTTTTTGGGGTCAAAATGACCCCGAAATTTTTTTTGCAGAAATGAACTTCGGGTGAAAAAAAAAATTTCCAAAATATTTTTTTCAAAAATGGCCGCCAAAATGAGTTTTGGTCCGATCGACTTGAAATTGATTTAATCCACACAGGTACGATATGACTAATTCTTTTGTATTTCAAAAACATTATCTTGAATATTTTAAAAGTAATTTGATTCGGAGGAGTTGCTGAGTATTACTTTCAATATTTTCAACAGACTTTCGTGCATAGTTCTATTGAAATTGAGAATTGAGATACCTGAATTCTAATGGTGAAAAGGTTAATAAGATGTCACCGTCCAATTTTGCACAATTGATGACATTTGAAGTTTCCAGACAGGTAATTAATATATTCTTAGTATTAAAATACTGGTTTTAAAACACGAAGATAACAATGAGTAACTCTGGTAGAATGAATACAAATTCTGACCGACATTAGCCATGCTATACAGATAGTCCAATGTCACCTGTGGAATTGATCGATTTAGTAGCTATGTAGATTCATATGAACGCATAACCATAAGCTATGGACACTGATTGATATTCCACGATCAATGTCGCGGAATGTTTATATTAATGGCGGGCCTAAAGCGACAGTCAATTGCGGGCTTACACCACTCCAGAGAATTCTGCGAAGGTTTGTCTAATTGCCGGAGTTCACCCATATGAAGCAAGTCTCATTAGCAGCTAGGTAACGCAGTTCACTCGGGTTTGAAAATATTGAATGGTATCTCAAATTGTCCGATATAGTTTTGCACTATTAAAGTAATGCTGTTTATTTTGAAAAGATTTTATATGAAAATCCCTGTTTTCAAACGGTAGCACCGATTTTCATAAATAATGTTTTCAAAATATTTAACAGGGTTTTAATTTGGTTGTAATTAGAATGAATGTGCGAAAATTTTTTACCGTTATTGATGGAAATTGCACTAAATATCTAGACCGGTACAATTACTGTTCCAGTAATTGTTAATCTGCGTGCCTTCAACCAACCAGCTCTTGACATGTTGCCAGTAAAACTCAATATACTGTCTCTTCATGTCATCATGAGTAATCGCTGTGCAATGTGTGGCCAAAATCCATCAAGCAGCAATTTAGGTTACCGTACCAAATACGTTTGCTTTAAATTTCAATCTAGCTGTTCATGGTTCATGCAATTGCCCCGGGTACTCACTCATTGATCTACTATGGAAGTATTTGATTAAAACTAAAGAATTTGAATCTTGGCCTGCTACCCTTCAAGCTCAATAGACAAATGTCTCTTCGTGCGACCAAGAGTATAATCGCCGTGCTATGCTTGGTGAACGTCCATCCACGAGCATTTGAGTAGACATAACTTATATGAAAAGTGTAGGCTATTGGAATTCTGTAAATTTCCCCGGCCAGTTTGATATGATTCTTTGATACTAAATTGATAATGTGTATTGATTGAGAACTGGGCTGAGCACATTTTTTTCACAGTATCAATTCTGCATTTATGCTTGCGCTAATGCGCATGTTGATTCTAACCTCATGGTCAGTCTGTTGTGTGATAGAGCTGCAGCCTGCGTTCAGATAGATTTATCCACGCGTGGTGTCATTATGTGTCCGGAGTTAATAGCATTGTCCAGTTTGACGTGATTGTTTAATACTAAAGTGATAATGTGTATCGATAGAAACACGGCGGGCGTATACTAAACCAAGTAAATAACAATTAACAGGAGCATATGTGTAGATGGTTCCAATGTGTTAACCCATCTTGTGTCACCAGCACTTCAAAGCGCTCAAAATGATAATTCTATCAAGTAACCCTTTAGTGGCCAAGATTTTTCAAGAAAATTCTCACGAATTTTCCATTTGCTGCCATTAAGAATACTCTTTTTTAATTTGCCATGAGAATTTATTTTTAAAAATAGCTTTTTGTAGGACTGCAAATGGATATCTCTGAAAACCACTGGAATTTTGGCCGGCTTAACCATTATCTTTTAAGTTAATGGGCAAGAAGTTTAACGACTTTCCTTAGGCAGTGTCCATTTGCAGGCCAAGAGAAGACTATGTTTTGACAAATGACCGCTAGAATGACTGGCTCGGTAACTGAGCCTGTCATTAAAGTAGTAAATTATCAAAAATAGTCATCTGATGGCATGCAAATTGACATTCCTCAAGCCCCCTGTAGATGACGGTTTTTTTGTCGACTTACCATTAAAGAGTTTGAGTTGACACAAGCGGGGTTAAATAGCGGTATGTGTCTCTCATAGGCCGCACAGTGGCAAACGGTATGGTATATAGGTATATTGCCTACGCTTCGGATTATCCGTATATTTATATATTATTATATATTTCTTATCAATATTGTAAATTTAAAACAATATGGCTTCCATGTGAATATGTTAAGTGACGTGAATCAGCGTGTATTTGTCAGACATGTCTAAAGCGGTCACTGTGTGGACACCTACATGCCGGTCACTAACGGCTTAATCCTTTAATGGTCAATTCAGTAACAATCGATCTCCGTATTGGTATGCGTGATCAATGACCATTTACAGGCCAAGCGAAATACATGTTTGACAGATTGACTTAATAACCGACTAAGAATTCGAAACTAACCTCTCCTGGCCTGCAAATAATTGGCATTCACTAAACTAAAGTATTGATTTTCTTGATAAATTGTGATCATTAAAATGTTAATAGAACTCAACGGACATTTCTAGTTTATCCATCCATCATATGACGTTATGACCAACTACCTGACGTATAGGATGGTGTCATTATCAAAGACGCCATGAATGACGTAGATACATTCGTCACTGACGCAAAATTGATGACGGACTAAACGCTGTTGTATGAATAGTATGTCTTTACTATTTAATAAACACGCTGTGGAAAATTGAAACTAATTTGACTGGGTGCTGTTGCCGCCATAGTTCCAAAATATTCAACAGCTAATTACCTGTATGGCGTTCTGGAAACTAATAGTCAATAGTGCGGGCATCTCTCGGTCCCAACACGGGCAAAGCTTGGGTGGAGCTGAGTTGATGATGGGCGGCGCATAGCTAAAACTGGATTCCTCCATTGTCAAGAACAATGTCTCTGGCGTGGTCGTAAGAGGGGTGGGGTGGGGTGGGGAGGGGGGGGGGCTTCCTTATATGCGAAGGTTGCTCGACTGTATATCATAATAGTTAATGCAACACAATTGTGTTACTACTTTAGGCTGGCTTGACTTTGCGTGAAATGATGTTATCCTGTTGTAGAACCCAACACGTCTATCATCTGTTTGAACTTAAAATATAAGTTGGTGAATTGAATTGTAAATTTTGTGTTCTTAATTTTAATCTTTCTTATTTGTGACTCTGTTCAAATTTGACAGCACTTGGCACAACGTACACCATGGACAGCAAGAATTCACTTACTATTAGTCGAGAGTAACTGCCTATCAGTTCTGCATCACGAATCACTAGGTACTGATCATATCGTGTCACGTAACAATGTCTGAGATGCCTAGAGGAGGAAGCACGCGCTGCTTATTCAGGAGCTCTGATAGCGTGACGTCACGTCGCCATGGACACATAACATTACTGCTATCGCTGACGCTTCTCATCATCAGTATCAATGGTAAGTCAAATGGATTCATCCCAAAGTTTAGGAGAGAAGTGGTGCGTGCGAGCGCGCGTGCGATTGTGCGCATACACACGACCGTATAACTAATTTGAAAGGACTTGTGACTGTCATGGAAAAGCCCTCAGTCAAATCAATTGCAAAATATTCAACATACATTTTCTTACATTGTAGATTAATTTCTATATTTTGCTCTATGGCATGTGTGTAGTTTGAGGTTGTCCAATGTGTGATGGTCAAAGGCTTAATGAGTGGCGTAATAGTCGTGTGGTTGAAGGGATATTAGATACCTGACAGCAACACGCTTTAACATCAACGTTATATCACGGGATAGCCTTTCAGTGGCTTAGAGCAACCAGATGTGCGTGTGGTGTTAAAAGAATTAAAGTTTCAAGTAATATCACTGCGCAGTAGAGCGGTCCATTTCTAGCTATGCCCCTCTCATTTCTAGCTACGCTTCTCTCATTTCTAGCTATGCCCATCTAATTTCTAGCTATGCCTCTCATTTCTAGTTTATGTATGTATGATTACTCTATTCTGCAGCTGTAGTAGCAGAAACATCCTACAGCTGCAATCAGCCCTTTTTAATTTTTGCCCACTGTGTCTTGTCCTCAGCCGTAATTTTAGCTTCCTCAGGTCCATTCTTGACTTGAGTGTACCGAGTCCTGCTTTCTTGAGGAAACCTCGTAGCACGCTTAACAGATTTATGCAATGACGTCCTCTCTTGGCTTTGTATTTGTTGGCTACGAGTAGGGAGAATTAGAAGGCCCTCTATGCTGGTGTCTCCTCTGGCATCCTTAGCACATGGCCAAACATGGACCATCTTTGCTGGGCGAATTTTACAGAAAGCGGCGACGTATTACACATCTTGTACAGTGCATCGTTGGAAATAATGCTGTCTGGCTATCACTGTCCAGTGATGGTGCGTAGGTGTTTGCGATGGCAGGCATCGAGTTTGTCTAGAGCTGTCTTTGGAGCTGCCCAGCTGTTACCGTTACACAGCATCAAGGATACAGAGGTTGCATTGTATAAACGTAGCCTTTTAATCAAGGGCGTCTTTGATCTACGAATCCATGGCTTCCAAAAGGACTGGAAAGCTATGTTCCCCATGACGCAGCGTGCAGCAATGTTAGCAGTACTGCAAAGAAGTGAGCCCAAGATTTTACTTTTCCTCCAGGGCTCCCCGCCATGAAGCGGACCGTCATTTTCTTTAGTTTCATGCTTTGTAGATATGTCGTTGTTTTGGATTCATTCAGAAAGCGATTCTCAATTTTTAGTTTGCTTTCAGCTATTGGGAGAAGTTCGCCAAGGGGTTTCCTTTCCTCCTCTATAAAGTCCACATCGTCGGCATATTCCATCTCTAGCGGCATGCCGAGTATTGACACCTGTGGGTGAGGGTGGGTGGGGGGTGCTTTGGTCTTGTGGTATTTCCCGCACAGATTTCAATGCAGCAGCAAGGTAACATGTGAAAGGCACAGGGGGTAGACCATCTCCCTGTGGGGAGCCGATTGGCGTTTCAAACTCTAGAGACGTGACTGACATGACTCGTACTCTCAACTTGGTGTCTGCAAGCAGTAGTTTCACTAGTCGTAGCTCATCTTCATTGCAACTGGCCTGGCGTTGCACATCTAGGATCTTTGAGCGTTTAATTGTGTCGAAGGCGCGTGACATGTCAATGCCCATTTTGTGGAAATCCCAATCTTTGGACATGACTACAGATACAAGCATGCGTTGAGCCCATACAATGTCTGTGCAGCTGCGTCCACGTTTGCAGCCACTTTGACATGATCCAGTGAAGTCATCGATCTTGTCTCGGATGCTGCATAGAGTAACATTGGATCGGATTTTCCGTATGCTGTTGAGGAGCACAATGGGCCGTAGATTCAGTGGGGGAGGTGGCCTCTTGGGCATTGGTAGTGCGATAAGAGTGCTTTGGCCTACAGTGTCGATTGGAAGGTGGTTCATAAAGGCTGACTTAATCAGGCGTGTGATCGGTGTTGAGATAATGCCACTTGCATATTCGAATAGTCCATTGCTCATGCCACCAGGTCCAGATGCACGTCCATTTTTCTGTGCTTTAAGTGCCTTCTCAATTGCTGTTTTAATTGGTGTTAGTAATGACCTGGGGTCTCCTGAGAACAGGTGCAAGGGCTCATCGTCGTGGTCAGTGAACTGTTCTTTGAACCATTCTCGAATCGCCTCCTCAGCTGGATGGAGCGCAATGAGACAGATATTACAGGTAACCCCTCTTGTGTCAGCAGTGCCTCAACGCGCTCAAAATACTACTTGATATATCAACTAAACATTATGATGGTCAATACTTTTCAAAATATTATCATTTTACAAAACAATTTTTGAAAATTTACTACTTAATTTTTTTCGCTGGCTTGACCATTAAAGGGGTAATGGTAGGGAAAATTTAAGTTTTTACTTATCCGGTGTCTATCTTCAAGCCGAGAGAATGGTATATTTGAAAATTTACCAATAAAATTCTAGTAGTAAATATAAAAACATACTCTTCTCTAGGCCTTTCAAATAGTCATATCTGACGACCACTGCAAAGTTTATTTTAGTCAGTTTTACCATTAAAGGGTTAAGTTGACACAAGAGAGGTTAAACCTGTTATTTTTTTTTTCTAAGACGGGTTGTCATCAGGTGACTAATATACCACGTGTCTTAATCAATCATTCATCTAAGTCCAAAAGCTATCTTATAGAGAGCGAGTGTGTTGCATTGCGCGACCACGTCTCTTCTGTAAGCACTTTGTTATGGCATCAGTTTGGTTGCCTAATGGAGGAATCCAATTTTAGCTATGCCCCGACCATCTCTAGCTAAGCTCGATCCACGCTTAGCTATTGTTGGGATCGATCGATCTCTAAACTACCTGAATCTCAATTACTGGAAAAATATACAGGTAA
The DNA here is from genome assembly GCA_034401795.1 of Chaetoderma sp. LZ-2023a. NCBI lineage: Eukaryota > Metazoa > Mollusca > Caudofoveata > Chaetodermatida > Chaetodermatidae > Chaetoderma > Chaetoderma sp. LZ-2023a. The sequence goes on from CM067360.1 coordinate 55,968,984, forward strand.
GCCGCTGATTTTGAAACTCATTTGACTGGTTGTTGATGCTGCATATAGTAGTAGGTAGCAAACATATGTGCAATTTGTACAACAGCGCTTAGTCTGCCATCGCGCAAGCGTTCGTCATTCATTACGTAATTGATTATGATGTATTTGACTGAGGAACTAGAACTGGTATCCTTCATTGTAAACGGGAATAGTACTAAATTGATTTTTAGGAAATCTCCATTCATCTTATAAACTCCATTCAGATGATACATATGCCACACATAAACTATTTATTCTATGTTTTGCTTTTTCTCATGCCGTCGCAGAAAGATATTCAGACAGAAATTGTTAACTGTTGAATCATTTCAACAGTCATTATAGGCCGTCATGATTTACCTCACAACAAATCAGAAATGCAACGACCGCCCACCCACCCCATCACCCAACCACCCCAACAACCCGATTCGTGCTTTGCGCGCTCAACCGTGTAGCTACATTCCAGTTTGCCAATGTAGTTGACGAACCAACCACGCAAGTAAAATATGTCATAGTTTGAAAAGGATTTGACTTGAAGCATTTGCGGCCATGTGTAGCAAGAGCTTCCAGTCAAACTAGTTTCAGACTATTTAACATGACAACGCTTACATACAAGGAAATGTGTTGTATTGATACTTATAACAGATCACACATTATCCGGAAGGGAGACGCCCTATCACCTGTGCTTTTGTTTTCACCTGCTACCTTGCTGCAACGTTGAAATCTGTGCGGGAAAAGCGATAAGACCAAACACACAGTGTCCATCTATGCTCGGTATGCCGCTAGAGATGGAGTATGTCGGAATACACGCACATATACCTATCGACAAAGCATGAAGCAATAAAGAAAGTGGCGATCCACTTCGTGGTGGGGAACCATGGAGGAAAGGCAAAATCCTGGTCTCAATGCCCTACAGTACTGTTGGTATTGCGGCGCGCTGTGTAATGGAGAACACAGCTGTCTAGTCCTTCTGGAAGCTGTGAATTCAAAGACGAACCGACTACTTTTGTACAACACAACGTGTGTCCCATAGATGCTGCACAACTGTAGCAGCTGGGCAGCCCCAAAGACAGCTCTTGACAACCGTAATACATGTCACCGCAATCACCACTGCGCCGTCACAGGACACCGATGGCCTAACAATATAATTTCCAATAATGCAAAATGCAGGACCATGTCCTACATGGCAGCTGTCCGTAAAAGTCGCCCAGCAAAGATGGGCCATATTGTGCCATTTGCTAAATATTCCAGAAAACACACGTGCACAGAAAGCCTTGTAAGTCGGCATACTGGGAATCAGAAAAGAAAATATCTTGAAAACAGGACCCGGCACACTCAGATCAAGAATGCATCCTAGGAAGCTGCAGGTTTTGGCTGAGGACAAGGACACAGTGGTCAGAACGGACTGATTTGCAGCTGTTGGATGTTCCTACTACCACTACTACTACTACTACTACTACTACTACTACTACTACTACTACTACTACTACTACTACTACTACTACTACTACTACTACTACTACTACTACTACTACTACTACTACTACTCCTACTACTACTACTACTACTACTACTACTACTACTACTACTACTACTACTACTACTACTACTACTGCTAGTACTACTACTACTACTACTACTACTACTACTACTACTACTACTACTACTACTACTACTACTACCACCACCACCACCACCACCACCACCACCACCACCACCACCACAACCACCACCACCACCACCACCACCACCACCACCACCACTACTACTACTACTACTACTACTACTCCTACTACTACTACTACTACTACTACTACTACTACTACTACTGCTAGTACTACTACTACTACTACTACTACTACTACTACTACTACTACTACTACTACTACTACTACTACGACTACTACTACTACTACTACTACTACTACTACCACCACCACCACCACCACCACCACCACCACCACCACCACTACTACTACTACTACTACTACTACTACTACTGCAGCAGCATCAGAAACCAGTAATTATACATACAGGCTATCTGTTGAGGTAATACAATGGGGCGAGCAACGTTCAACATTAATGCGTCATTAAGGCAGTCATGTAACATTAAATAGGGACTTATTTGCACTAGATATAAAATGCCTGTTGATTTCTATGGAATTTACCCATTATGCAATGATAGGTAGCATGCAATGTCCTGATTCTATATTCGCTTTGACTATTGGACGCCATTTTCGTTGAGTCTGCTGTCTGTACAGGCTTGGATTACTTAAAGAAAATGTCTCGCTCTTAATGTGTAAGCACATAGGAAGTAGTAAACTCGACAACTCATATTTAAATATGTTTAGTAGGGTGTATCACATTACATGAGACAATGTAAGTTGTTGATTACTATTGCACCAATAACAGTGTCGAATTGTTAGCGATACAATCAGCTGTATTTCAATATCTTACTATATATAGTGTGTATAGGCATATATACGTCGTATACGTGTGCTCCTCAAAAGTTGGTGATTAACAAAGTATGCGTGTATGTTTCATTGGCAGATCGTGGATTGGTTTGAATTACATTTATTGAACAGAAACGTACACACGCTTGAAAACGTATCTACGCTACGCATATATTCATTCTACTTAGATAGAAATATTGAAAGTCAGATGACTGTATGGATAACAATTTGTCAAAGTGGTTGGTGCCCTACTTAGCAATAATTTACAGTCAAATTGCTATTTTTAACTAGAAAAAGGTTTAACTATAAGCGATGGTGATTATTCTAAAACATTTAGACTGACAGCTCTTGCAGCAACTTTTTCATTCAAATGTGTATGAAATCTGTAATGGGTAGCAGGCGCATTGACTACAGCTTATTTTGGACAACAACTTGACTGAATGTTGTTGCTGTCATTTAGAGCAACAACTTTCACGCACATGTTTGTCAAAGTATGCAACAGGGTTCTCGTATTTTCTTTATGGAAACTCACACACTTGCACCGAACAGTATTGAAAATATAAGTGTGGCGTTGTTACTCCCGTGAATGACACGTGATAGGGTGCTACTTTCGCTTCAGAAGCTGGCTGACGTATAACTATTCGCGCGTGCAGACATGGGCCTATTCTTTGAGAAAGCACTGCTTGTACAGACAATAGACTCAATAAATTTTGTCTCCAATAGTTACAACGAATATTGAGTCGTACATTGTACGCGGGGTGGCATTGATTGGTGGGGAAATTACACAGAAATCAATAGGCATCACATATCGTGCGCAAGTGTTTCTCTATTTAATGGAGCACGATAACTCAATAGTGTTATAACCACGATACATATCAATGAATGCGGCGGAAAGTAAATGAAATGGAATCTATATACAATAGTATATCAGTGCAATATAATATTTCAGATGTCATGAGGTTAATACTCATTTAAATTAAGATGAGATGAGAAAATGTGTAGGTTCCATTAACGACATTTCTGGTTCTGAAATCCCTTGCTTGGCGTCATTAGTCCTGGTGCCGAAACCATGTATTCATTATTCTACAGAGGTTTGTTTCAATTGAGGAATCCAGTTTCTCAGTCAGTCATATGACGTCATAATCAACTACGTCACATATAGGCTGACATCATAATCAGTTACGTCAAAAATGATGCCATACAGTCGGTTAGAAGCACTTAATTTTACGTTGTACGAAGTATATGTCTTTACTATTTAATACACATTCTATTGAACATTTTCAAACTAATTTTATTGGGCGCTGTTTCTGTTCAAAATATTCAACAGCTTTTCTATATAGTTTTCTGGAAATTGAAATTCAGGAAGTGCAGGGATCAATCGATCGCAACACGGACACAGCGTGTGTGGAGCTTAGCTAGAGATGAGAGGGGCATAGATACAACTCGATTCCTCCACTGCTCAGCCATCCATAATTAATACATTCCACGTGTGCGTCTTATTTACTGTTTGAAGCGAATTAGTGTCATTTAGTATGTGTTGATATATTGATCAACTGTAGGTGTCTTAATTATGCGGCATGTAATACCCAGATAACGGTTTTCGTGCAACTCGTTTTGTAGACTTGAGATATCTGGTGCTTTTGAATAGTGCAAAATCCCGTTAAATAGTTCACTCTTGGCCAAACAGTGCGACGTATTTACATTCTGTTTGGTTGACTTTTTTATTCTAAAGTGTTGTTCGTGATAGTAACATAAGCATTGCGATGTAACATGTCAGTGTCACGCGACGGATTTAATCCATTATATACATTATAAATCGAATTTTCAGCGAAAATGGCCGCCATTTTGATTTCAAGATGACGGATTTTTTCGCAAGTCCCAGATTATGTGACCAAACTTTTCCTCTTTACTAACAAATATCAAAGGATGGTACATGAAAGTGCAAGCGTGACGTGAGCCGTCTCCCGGAGTAGTTTTATCATAGCGAGTAATTACCTGACCCTGTCAGATCCCAGAAAAGAGATAGCTATTTTATCTATCAATAAATGTATGTATGCTGATTAACTACCGTGAACTTAATTATGCAGCAGTCTAAAAGCTTTCTATGAACGGATCTACTAATTAGCCACATTGTCCGATAATCTATCGCTAATGATAAGATGGTCTATTGATGGGATGCGTATATACGTGCGAATAGCCAATGGCTTTATCATAGATGGATGGCGCGTTTTGTTTTCTTCGTGCCTCTTTTGTGCAATTTATAAGAGAGGACACGCTTTTGCTTTATTCATCATTCACGGGTTTTTTTATAATCAATAGTGGCAAATGTATAGCTATTAAATATAATGGCTAATCAGATGCATATAATTGCATTTCCTTACATTAGTTAGTTAATCTGGCTTTCCGGAATCATGCTGTGTCCGACAGAATATCGTCATGATCCAGCTAAATGGATTATTTAATGGAACAGAGAACAACGGAACAAAAGATTGTAGATAAGCATGCCCTACATATTGGAGTTCTATTTGTTAATGGCTCTGAGGGGCAGATGTACTATTGGTCATGTCTTATAGTTGGAGAGTTTTATTTGGTATTGTGAATAAGAGGTGAGGTCTATTGTTAATGTCTCTAAGTATGACCCATTGTATGTTGCTCTGTGTGTGACAGATTTTATTGTTAATGGCTCTGAGGGAGTATATTGTTAATGGGACTGGGTGTGACAAGCTCTGTTGTTGATGGCAGTCTCTGATTGGGAGGCGCTATGTTGTTTTGGGCACAAATACACTACGGATAATGTCAAAATATATGAAATAGACCATGACTTGATGGGTTGAGATGGGTCATGGGATCTAGTGACACCATCTAATTTTACTAATACCAACTCCCCTTCTGCTATCCATATATGTGTATACCTGATAGGTATCCCTGATTCAACTTCACAATTGAAGACTTATACGGAATGAAATCATCATATTTTAAGATTTTTGTTTCAATACAGTAGGCCTACCTCTAAAAATACATGATTTTAACAATTTTACTTACGAGAATTCTCATGTGAATTTGTATCTTTGATGTAATGCTGGCATTGCTATCAAATAGCCCGTAGGCTGGAGTGGCCCACCTTTCACACGCACCCACTAAATCGAGTTGCCTATATTTTTCTAAGAGCTTTCGGTTCCATATTTAAGATTGCGCATATGTTAAAGTATCACTTATTCCTCACAATGATGCCGACCACAGTAGGGTGTCGGGGTAGTATAAAGGGTCATATCGTTCTGTACACTGATAGAAAACTAGCAAATGGACACTCAAAACGTTACTTCTACTGTCCTTTACCATTTTTCTATATGATATATGCAGATCACTGTGTTAATCGAGTTGCCAACGCAACGGGAAGATGTCACCAATTGTACCCTCTGCTTAATGTTATTGGACATTTGTGCGTTATTGTCACTGACAGTGTGCTAAAAATTAAATTTTAGATGTTAACATCTTGACGAATATCAAGGGTTATTTTAGGTCACGGGGTAGTGTCGGGCCGCTACAGTGTATCATGTCGACTCGCCGTGCCGCAAGTCCACGACGAACGATGACGGTGACGGATCCTGTACGAGACTGCCCTACGGGTAACAAAAACCAGCTCCTAAGGCCGGTGGACCTCAATCGTTCCGGTGGGGCCGTGCGACCATTGTTGCGAACATTAAATACAATGGTCTCATCCCAAGAATTTGTGTCACGAGTATGCCTGTCCATAGCAATTTCGTGATCTATGGACTTACAAGATTTGATTTGGTGACCTAAAAATATAAGTCTATACAATAATTTTACCTGAACAAACCATCGAGTATGCTAGATAAAAATGAGGAGCATACGAAAATACAAGACATAGAGACAGCCAGATGAACTGTTAAACATGGGGCTCCATGAGGTACCACACAGACTCGTAAGTCCGCAGAGGTATCCCCGCAAGGGAGTCTCCCGTACACGAGACTTAACTATATAACTTAATATAAGCTATTATACCTTTAAGCTGAATGGAAAGAAAATTATCTCTGTAGTGACGAAAAATCATGTGCCTCACGCGGGCACCATTCCTAGTGCTAGTTTGGGGGAGAAGTATTATCCTCGCGTGGACCGTCGTCGCTGAATCCTTGCGAGACGCAAGTGCCTCGCGCACGCTTCCGTCATGGGAAGGTGTCGCTACAGCTTAAAGCGGGAGAAGAGTAATAGGCAAGAATGGGCCCACTCTAATATTTAACCAAAATGCTGAAAAGAAAAGACCATACCTAGTGAGATTATGACTATAGGGTTGCATGCGGTTTTACGTGAAGACGGGACGAACGATTCCCAAAGGATTCCCACGTCACCGTCTTATGTAATTCTTGGTATGCTGGTTTAGTAGTTGCCGCTTTATTTATGCGGGCCTTCTTCTATGCTTATCTCACCTTTAGTTTTTAGTGACAAGAACTATTTTAGGCCGCAAATGGCGGTTGTCTACCTGGCTGTTAGATATGGCTGTCATTGAGAACGGATCACTAAGACATCAATACTGAAGACATGTTACTTAGTAAGATCTCCGAACTGGATAAGAATCCGGACATCTCGCTCCGTAACCACATAAAACGGCACAAGACACTGGTTACTTTTCACAAAAGCAGTTTAGGCAACTGATCTATCATTATGGTGGGGGTAAGGGAGACGAATACCCACCATAAATGGCCTTCCCGTGAGGGCGTGGCAGATCTAAATATCGTGCCCAGACATTCTTACGGAATTCGGTGGGGATGCGCATCTCACCCGTCAGCTGGTCCTATGGAACTAATCATTTAACCTGTCGTTAGGTTTAAATACAAGTTGCCAAGTTGTGCACTGCGGTGCCCGAGGATTATTCAGCAAGTAAAAGAAAATAATAATTAAGAAATGTTTTTGCAGTGCAAAAGTGCTAACTACTAAGTATCTGAAGATACAAGGGGAATATATGTGACACCACACCCTGGCCTCACCGCTCGGAAACCCCAACAATTTCCCAGAGTCGGATCAGCCCATGATGCGGATAGTGACATCCAAACAATTACGAAGCCACACGGCTTAATGGAACATGAAGAGAGACAATATCTTAGAGTTATGAGTCTTACCGGAGTGCGGGGCTAGATTATCGCACTACCGGAAGAGAAGAGTATACTACAGATTTCTTAATGAAGAAAGTGTCTCTAATCATATTAAACCTATCCTATCGAGCTGAATAGAAAAGGTTTAGTCAGTAGCATGCCAGGCTAAACAGAGTTATAGCATGGACAGCGACCTCAGTGAAAAATTGTTGGTGGTGGAAGAAAGTGCTGCATATATAAGTGTTGCTGTATAGTGTTTCCTACGTGCACTGCAGTCCTATATTTTCTACAAATAAACAAAACATATGAACTGATGGCTATTGGCCATATATATATAAACTAACCAGAACAATCAATACCGTATCAAGTGAACAGAATTATATATCTTAGTACAGGTTAACGAACCTACCACGGTGCAGTTAGTTAAAACACCTTACAGGAAATGAGAATAACTATAAACATTTACAGAAATTATAACTAGCAATCCTAAGACCGTTACGGTACCTTTTAGTTATCGGGACCGATTTTACGGATACAATATAATTAGAAGAGTACATTTAGTGTAATGATTAAAATGTTAAGTATAGTTACTTGAATAATCGGTAGGCGTTCTTAAATCTGGCTATCGTGTTACCGAAATGGATACGTCATTCTTAGTTTGACATGAGTTGATGCATTCTCAGGAAGCTGGAAAGTTCCCGCAGGTTGGTTCCCGCAAACAGGATTCCCGCAGGCAGCTCATGACGGGAGCGGATCGAACTCAGGACTGTAATCACAATATAGAATGTCTAACGAGTAGTCAGCAAGAGATACAACAACATTGCTGCTATGAAGAAAGTTCCCATACACCAATGGTATGGATGGAAGTTGATAACAACCCAATCATAAGCGGGGGTTGTAAGATGCAGATGAAGACACAAAACTAAGCGAAGTGTGCGGGGTACGTCAACCAGCTCTGAAGACATACCGGGCAAAGTTTACTTGCTGCGGTCGACAGTTTCGAAGAACCTGCACGACATCGGTGCGGAGACGGTTAAATATCCACTTTTTGGCGTGGCCGGTAGATCCGGCGAGTCATCCATCAAAGAATATGCTGCCTCTATATCTGTAGAATCACATATTCAGGACGTAAAGGCCTCACCGCAAGTTCGTGTTCTGAAGTAGATATTGATATTCGTGAACAGTATTTAGAAAGTTCCAAATTGCTCCCGCAAGTAGGGAGTTACAAAATCGTTTTAGTGTGGTGGGTTGGGTAACTGTTAGCTACGGGAGAGAAACCGACAGAAAGCGATGTTATATGCGTAATATCTGTAGCTGGTACAGGTCCACCTATTCGGCCCCTGGGCGAGGATGCTCTCTGGATCGCGTCTCCTTTTATACTACTCGTGACATCACAGGCGCAGGCTCCAACCAATCATCGTTCGAGCAACAGCCAATCAGCGCGTAGCTGCTAATAATGCTGTCGAATGGTCTAGAACATTCTAGAAGTTCTGCGTCCACGTGGTTATGACGTCACCACAATATTTTGAAGATAATCAAGAAGGTTTTTCCGAGGATAATTCAGCCATTTCTTACCCGATTTTGAAATGGTTTACAGATTTAAAAAGCCCATCGAATTCTGGTCTAGATTAATGGCAGATTCGGTGGGAAGAAATAATCAAGAAAGATTACAGGGTACCATCTCGGTGCACTAAAAGCTTCATCCTATCTTGGTTGTAAACTACGTGCTCCATCAAATATAGCATCCAAGCGTGCGCATGCGCACTATGTGCTTTAACGAACCCAGTCGTTTTTACACACGATTTCTCTCATAGGCATATATACGCTTATGGTTCTACCCAGGGAGGCGTGTTCAGGGAACGAATCCAGGACGGGCGGCGCGTACCCAGGTTAGCTGGTACGGCCGGTACCCGACCGGGTGATCCGAACTACACCATTATTCATTTATGTAATGAACATGTGTTACTATGACAACTGACAGAATGTCTATTATGAAAATAGGAAAATATGCAATGGACCTTTCCAAGTTTATCCATCTATCACATGACTTTTTATGACGTCATAATCAAATCAACAAGGCAACGCGAAGGGTGACGTTATAATCATGACGTCTTAAATGACTTGATATTGTCCGTCCTCAACACTTAATAGTCCGACACGTTGTACGAATTGTATGTCTTTACCATTTGATAAACATTCTGTTGAATATTTTGAAACTAATTTGGCTGGGCGCTCAGTCATGTTAGTTTCGAAATATTAAACAGCTAACCTGTATAGTGTTCAGGAAATTGATAATCAGGGGTCGATCGACCCAACGCGAGCGAGGTGTGGGTGGAGCTTAGACAAAGATGGGCGGGGCATAGCTAAAACTGGAAACGTCGATTGTGTGATACCGGAAATGGAATGGGCATAGCATCTCATTTACATAACCTAGAGTTATGAATACCGACTCAATAACTTGCTTCTAGTAGCTTTTAAAATGTCAAATACAGTATATATATATATATATTTTGAAACTAACATGACTGAGCGCTGTTGCTGCCTATATATATATATATATATATATATATATATATATATATATATATATATATATATATATATATATATATATATATATATATATATATATATATATATATATATATATATATATATATATATATATATATATATATATATATATATATATATATATATGCAAGTTGAGTAGTTAAGTCACTATATGTAAAAAGGTCACAAATTTTCCCAGGAGCTTAAAATCTGGTAACTTTCTATTGCTCTGACTGACAGAATACAAATGAAAGAAAATTCGGGTGTTAACCTCTTGAAAACCGAACTGTAGACACAATCTGACAAATTCAAATTAGGCATATTTATAATAATTTACGAAATGTTACTATGACATTTTGGACATACTTGGGAAATGTAATTCCGAGTATTGAAAAAATGAAATAAACATAGCATCGAATCGACAAGGCCTAGTGCAATGAATGATCACTCAATGTGATCATTGTCGGGACCACTGAATATTTCATATAAGATATATGAAAACCAGTTGAACAATTGGGTCAGCAGAAGGTAAGGGCTCACTACCATCGGCCACTGCTTAAAAAAGGTCTACATTGTAATACACAAAATGCTCATAAAGGAATAGTTTGATATTACTAACTTGGCAAAGTGAATGATATGCACCATCTGACAAATCATTGGATCAATGCTAATTGAGTTCACGTATATAGCAATAGGCGAAATGTTATTCTCTTTAATTGGGTGAAATACAAGTATGGGGTAATGAAAACCTAAATGGCTGTAACACTTATCAAATTAACATAGAGTGATGCATGTTTAAACAAATTGTTTGTATTCACCAAACAATAAATCTCCTAAATGCATTCGAACATATCCTCTCTCCGTTAGTCACTATTCCTACCAGATGCTAATACCTCACCTCCATCGATGCTATCGTGGTAAGTAAAAGTGTCCTCCTACCCATTCTCTACCATATCATTTCCACTCTCTAGAATATCCGCCTGCATATTGGGTGATAGTGCACCCTTACACCACTTGGGTTCAAATATGTGTTCATCCTTATTGTTCAGCCAATCTCCTAAGTTTGTGAAGGATATTCCTATTTTCGGAGATACGAAACACCTGTCTGATTAGTAACCTTTATTTTATGCTCGCGAAAGCAAGCTCTATGTGACGGTAGTGTTGGAAAGTCAACAGTTTCTTAGGATTGTGTAGAATCTCGGCCACACCATACATTGTCATTAAGATAGAGAAACGTAAAGCACACCGACGTTCGTTAATGGTCAGTCATCTTGTATATTCGGCAGGTGAAATCATTGAAGTGAGGGCCATAACATGGAAAGGTCCAAATAGTAATGATTTGTTTCTTTCCTTTGGCATGCGCCTCTATGAAAATAATAGTGAAATTATGAGTATTTCTGGATTCACTGGTCTTCTGCCAGAATATGTTCTGATGGCCAGTGGATCCGCGAAAATTAGGGTACTCGATAAAAATAATAGTGAAGCAATCTTCTGCCACAAAGCAATGGGTGATGGTTCTGAACAATTGCTATTCTATGGAACATGATTTGATGGCCTTTTGGATGACCTTTTGTTGACTCTACACCCAAACACATGCAGGTAAGAACACTCCATTATTGGAAACAATGAGTATTTTTAGAGTGTGTCGAATGATGTAGTATTTCCTTCATATCAAAACACATACTTCGAACGTTGCCGCTCTTCGTGATACACATACATGCGGTTAACGTGTTTCATATATATTTCTATCTTTGGAAACGATTCTGACTTCCATAAAGTCTATTTATCAATGGCATATTCTGGTCTTGGATGGTTTGTTGGTGTAAGATATCTTGTCCTCCCATACGTACTTCATCTGGCCAATGCACAGGACGATCCACATAACCAGGATTGGTGGATTTCATTTCTCCCTGTTAATGCTAGACTATGGTGATGCAGATAATAAGCTCCAACAAGCTATGGACTGTAGTGCGGATCGACCGACGGATACTGGCAGTTAATTATCCTTGCCAATGTAGGAAGCACTGCGAAAACATATTATAATTATTAATTTTTTCTTTCATCTCTTAGATCTTCCCCGCACCGAAATGCAGATCTGGGCAACTTGTGTATAAACCTAACATCAGGTCAAAGGTTTAACTCCGCGAGACTTGGTGATGGGCGAGATGCGCATCTCCACCGAATTCTGTAAGAATGTCTGGGCAAGATGTTGGGATCTGCCCCGCCCTCACGGGAAGAACATTCACGGTGGACATTCGTCTCTCCAACCCCCACCGTAACGATAGGTCAGTTGCTTAAACTTGAATGTAGGAAAAGGTAGCCTTCGTCATGTGATGTCTTATGTGGTTGTGGAGCAAGATATCTGGATTCTCATCGAGCTCGGATATCTTGCAAAGTAACATATACGCACGCTGTCTTGAGTGCGGATGCCTTAGGATATCCGCTCTCAATGGCAGCCATATCTAAAAGCTAGGTAGGGCACCCGCCATTTGCGGCCTAAACTAGTTCTTGTCTTTAAAACCTAAATGATAGGTTAGGCATAGAAGAAGGTTCGCGTAAATAAAAGCGGCACCTACTAATTCAGTATTTTTAGAACTACATAAGACGGTGACGTGGGAATCCCTCAGAAATCTCTCATCCCGTCTCCACGTAAAACAGCATGCACCATTTTAGTATAGTTTCTCTAGGATTGTCTTTTCTTTTCAGCACTTTGGTGGAATATAAGGGTGGCCCTTTCCAGTCAATACTCTTTTCCTGCTTTAAGCAGGGGCAGCAATTTCTTGTGATGTAGGCCCATGCGAGGCACTTGACTCTTGCAAGGATTCAGTGACGGTGGCCCGCATGAAGCTACTACTTCTCACCCAGGAAAACAGCATCAGAAGAAATGCCCACACGAGGCACATAGCCTCTTGCCACGATAAAAGATATTTTTCTTTCCTTTTTCAGCTTGGAGGTATAATACCTTATATTAAGTTAATTAGTCATCTCGTATGCGGGAACCTCATTTACGGGGTTACCCCGGCGGACCTGCGAGTCTGTGTGGTACCTCCGGGAGTCCCAAGGTTAGAAGTTTATCAGGCTGTCTCTGTGCCTTGTATTGTCGTAGTATGCTCATTGTTATCTAGCAAACTTTACAGTCTGTTTAGGTAAACTAATTAAATAGGCTTATTTAGGTTAGGCCACCATCAAAACTTGTAAGTCCATAGATCTTAAAATTGCTATGGACATACTCGTGACACCAACTCATGTTGATGATACTGTGGTGTTTAATGTCCACGACGATGGTCGTATGGCCCCACTGGAACGATTAAGTTCCACCAGCCTTAGGAGCTGGTCTTTGTTACCTGTAGGGCAGTGTCATATGGGATCCATAACCCCGAGACCGGGAGCTAGCCAGCGTCATCACTTGTCATGTACATGCAATGCGGTGAGTCAACACCAGATACCGGAACGGCCCGACGCTACCCTGTGAGCTACAAGTGGCGCCCGATGTGGGCCTCAAAGGACAATAACATTAGCAACACGCACTGAACTCACGCCCACACCATATAGCGAGCTTAATATACTTTCTCCATTCAGCGACGAATCCCTCAATCAAGAAGTAGCGTCCTACGATGGACACCACGCTCGTATGCTCACTGACTATGCCAGGAATTCTAGCAAAGCAAAATCACCAGCACCACAATATCACCTGTTCTCGCCCATCAGTGAGGGGACCTTCTGTGATGCCTCACAAGCAGGAACAGAATTTCGTACCATATCAGACATCCGCGATAGGCCAACTCCATCAGCGCCGGATCATGGATGATCTCGGCAAAAACCAATTTACGGGCAAACCTACTATCCTTCCCATCACTATCGTTCACCCGTATCATTACCAGATAATGTATGACAGGATTATAATCCTTATAATAGTCAAGCTCCCGTGCAGCCCCCATTAAATGTACCATTCTATTTTCAGGGGATGACACATTGCTACCAGGAGGAGTCGGCACCACCATTTCATCGATACATCAGTCATGCAACACATCACGACTGTCAGCCAACTGCACCACGACCATACGAGCAGTGTCTGCCCTCAACACATGAAGAACGTCTGTGTCATCTCCACAATGTACCGCCTTCTGTCCCTAGACCTACGCCGGTTTATGGATCCGCAACAGGACGGACATCCATGGATTTGCCTACACGCGCTCGTACTCCTCAGCATTGGAATCAATGGGAAACACCCGCAGCACCACCGCTACCACCCACACGACGACCAGCATCAGCTTTTTCATCGGTCACCCAAGTACCACCACCCAGATTTCCACTATTCACTTCCTCCTGTGGTTCTGGCCGAGCCATTCTCCCTCCCGAATTTAGCGGGGAGAATGATTGGGCCAATTACAAAGTTAGAGATAATAAGTCGAACAAACCACTGGAAAAATCAACAAATGGGTGAATATCTCACTGCAAAGCTTTCCGGAAAATCCCTTCAAGTTCTCGAGGACCTCGGGACAGACTACACACCCACCTACACCCAACTTGAATGAGCATTGTCGGAACGGTTCGGCGACACCGTTTCGGAGAAACTAGCCATCTCTAGCTAAAAAATCTCTGATGACACGCCGGAGAGACACTCCTGGAGCTGGCTAGTCACATCCAGAGACTAGTCACCCATGCGTATCCCTGCACCAACATTGAAGGCATCACCCATCTTCATCTCGACACGTTTATTGACGCGTTGAGCGGTGAACCCGCTCTAAAGGAAAATCTCTTTCTCGCTGACCACGGATCCTGACACAATTAACAGCCACTGTGGTATGCATTGAAAATCTCCTGGAATGGGAGAAAACCAACCGCTGTGAGATAGATGGTGCGAATATCGCCACATCACCCAACAACCGCGCTACACCCACCATGACCACCACCACAGAACAACAACAGGCACCAACACAGCACTCTAATCAGAATGGCATGCGTAGAGGAAGAGGGCGTGGCCGAGGCCACAACAGGGCCCAAGGGCACAGGAACCAGCAACACAACCACAACAACTGCGGCAACATGCACGACAGAATAGACGAGATAAATAAACATATCTCAGCACTCACCAACTTGGTAACAACACTCAGTACAAACTTGGAAACTACACACCTCAGGACCGCAAAGACTACCAACACCGCACCGCCACCGAACACATGTTTCGGATGCGGTCAGCCAGAACATTGGCGAGAACGGTACCACACCCACCACTGACCACAGAACACCGCAACCAGATAGGCCATCAAACTCCTAAGGGCGCCGATTGAAGAGTCACCTCGGTGCCCGTATTTACCACCTGGCTCAACTGCGGCCTCCGTACAACAACGTCCGGTGGCCAACTATCACCAGCAAGCATCAGCCTTCACACGCACACCAATACGCACGGCTTCATATATGTCGGTATCTACGATGCCTCTCATATCTGCAGCACCGCCATCCCCCTCTTGCAGACAAAGTGTACCCGCTATGTCCACGCATAACAAACCTTCTTGTCTTTGTAAAATGGCAGAGGTAGGTTGTAGCACCTCCGCTGAAACAACGTTTCTGCAAGAACCACGTCCCTCCACCAAAACACTGGACTCTCGGTGTCCTTTGGTGGGATGCAACACACCTTCCCGCACAGAATCATATCCCGCATCTACAGACAGCAGCAATATGGGAGACACAATCAATTCCGCATCATGGATCCGCAAACGACGACGCTGCCGCCGATATGAACGTATTCCTCGATGTCGCTGCTTCTTCTGTGCATCTACTAAGCATCCCATGATGTACTGTAAGAAGTGGCTCACACAGGTTGCTCTCATCCGTCATCATGAAAATCCTATCCGCACCGTCATCTACACTAACTCTGCACATGCAGTACCAGCAACTAATCCATTACCACTGCTACCACCAGCTCCATCATCACCAAAGCATTCACAGCAGCGGCCCTTTCCTCACTCAGCCATCAGCAGCATTAAAGGAAGCAATTAAAAAACAAGCCAACTTCATAGAGAATGATTACTTTCCCCCACTTTCACAGGTTGTATCATTGCAGACTCTTCTGCAGGTGCACGGCAAAGTCATCTACAAGTGTGCCTGTCGGTTTAGCGGTATTTTCACCAGTGCTACCGTTGACACTGGAGCTTCTATCACCATATTTATCAAGCGCTTATATGAGAGCATCCCACCTCATAAGAAGCCCCACCATAAGCCTACAAATACATATTTACAGACAGCTACTGGAGCTGCTGTGCCCGTAGCTGGTGTAACTAATCTTAGTATACAAATAGAGGAGATGCAATTCATACAGGGAGTTGTCATCGCTTCTATCCAAAATGACGCTTGGCTCTGATTTTCTTAGTGCCAGTGAAGCCATCCTTCACACCAAACAACAAGAACTCGACATACACGGCTGACGGATACCTCTTGGACCGGAATCATCGTTATGCGATACGTGAGCGGTAATACTTTCAAATACTGCCACCATTGAACCAGGACAGGAACAAATCTTATGGGCCACTGCACCACAGTTAGGAAGCAACACCCACATCGCCATGCTGGAACCCGACCCTGATTACATGATCGCCTCACAATGTGCAAGTCCCCGTATGATCGTGGACACCACCAACAAAGAACACATACCTTTTCGTGTGTTCAATGGCACCGCAGACCCCATAACTCTTGAACCCGGAATACGCTGTGGCCATTTGGTGGACGTGATCTCTTTGGAAACACCCACACTTACCACCCCACACACGGAAATGCCTGATGATTTACCTGAAGACATTCATGATTTGTATTTACGTGCCACAGTCGGATTATAGCAATCTCAAAAACAACAAATACGGACATTACTTTATAAGTATCGTGATAGTTTCTCATCAGGAGACATGGATCTTGGAGAAACTCATCTTGTGTGATACTCCATCGATACAAGAAATAATCGCCTAGTGCAACAACCGGTATGAGGTCTTCCCATTCATAAGGAAGCGGAAGAGCACCAACAAGTTAACGACATGTTGTGGACCGGTATTATAGAACCTTCAGCATCTCCATGGGCCAGCCCCATAGTACTAGCAGGCAAAAAGGATGGACCCCTGCGGTTTTGCATCGACTACCGCTGCCTTAATGATCTTAGCGTTAAGGATGCATATCCACCCACGCAAATAGATCAGGCTTTGGATTCTCTGTCCGGAGCCAAGTGGTTTTGTATACTTGATTTAGCTAGTGGATGCTGGTAAGTAGCAATGGATGAAGCTGACATGGAAAAGACCGCATTCGTTTGTAGGGATGGTCTTTTTCAATTCCGAAAAATGCCCTATGGCTTGTGCAACGCTCCTGGAACTTTGAGCGTCTCATTGAGCAGGTATTAACCACTCTGCAATGGGAAATCTGTCTGTGTTACATCGACGACTTAATCGTCTTTGGACCTACGATTGAGCAAACACTAACAAATTTGGACACCGTGCTATCACGATTCCGCAAGACCAACTTAAATCTCAAACCAAAGAAATGTCATCCATTCAGACAGAGCGTTGAGTTCCTGGGATATGTCATATCTGGTAATGGAGTGCCTACTCAGTCATCAAAAACAAAGGCTGTAGCAGAGTGCCCGACGCCCTCTTCAGTCGCAGAGACTCAGAGTTTTCTCGGCCTATGGCATTATTATCGCCGATACATCCATCATTTCAGTGAGATTGCTTCACCCCTGTGTAAGATCACCAAAAAAGATCGACCCTTCGAGTGGACGAGTGAGTGTGAAGGTTCCTTCAGGGCGTTGACGGAACTCTTGATGACTATACTATTCTTGCTCATCCTAATCCAAACCTCGATTTCATCTTGGACACTGATGCATCCGCATACGCTATTGGCGCGGTTCTATCTCAGGTCACAGAGGATGGAACAGAGCAGGTGTTGGGTTATGGTTCACGCACATTAAATAAAACTGAAAAAAGATACACGACCACGAAGCGAGAACTACTTGCGGTGGTACATTTCGTCAAGTACTACAAACACTTTCTGTATGGCCGCCCATTTACACTCCGTACAGACCATGCCTCACCACGCTGGCTCAGAAACCTTAAATATCCAGAGGGTCAGGTAGCGAGATGGCAGGAATACCTGCATGCCTACAACTTTAACGTTGTTCACTGTGCCGGCAAACTGCATGGGAATGCCGATACCCTCAGCACAATGGGGCAAGGAGATGAACACGAGAAGCCGTAACCGTGGCACAATCTACACAGCCATCTCCGGAGATCCCCAAATTGCAGTGCGGAGAGTGGAACCCAGAGAAAATCTCACACGACCAAGCAACAGACGCGCAAACATGAAATATATACGCGTGGATCCAGGAGGGGGTACGTCCACCCAATGAATCGGTAACACCACTATCTACCATGGCAAAATATTACTACCAGCGGTTTGAAGAATGTCATCTCAACATCAAAGTTCTCCACATCAACAACCATCTGGTGATCCCGGAAAGTTATCGGAAGGATATATTGCAACAATTACACGATAACGCCGGGCATCTGGCCATGGAAAGGACCATTACTCGCATCAAACAGAGATTTCACTGGATTGGGATACGCGGTAGTGTGAAGGCATGTGTTGCCAAATGTGTCCCATGTCAAAGATGCGCTGTTGGCCAGCACCATATCGCACAAGCACCAGAGAGGGATAGGGTCCTCGAAGGATGGTGGTAACAGGCGGCAGTGGGATCGCGAGGGTCCGGGGGCACGATAAATCGCGTATATAGTGCAGAGGAGATACTAAAGGCCTCCGTGTCTAAAGAAGGATGAATTAACATCCTACTGTGGTACCGTCTAGTCGGCATATTGTTCGGGCTACCGAGATTTTTTGTTTATCCTGTCTCGGTAAGTGGACAGGGCTAGACTCTGCAGATTCTTTTTGGATTTTTATGATCTGCTAGAGGGGTCCTGCAGGCAAGGCCGGAGAAAATGGTCAAAGTTCGTATACTGTTGGCAGATAGATATGGATCAGACTGTCGGTTGCCCCTGAGTGTGAGCTCAGATGGTGATCGCTATCGACTGGATCGCCAGCCGGTCGTCTTGATCATTTCAATTCATCTGTGTGCTAAAGATGGCTCAATGTACAGTCAGGTCATGGTAAGCATTCGTATTGCGAGCTATGCCTCCCATGATCAGAGATCATGAAAAGTGATTCTTTGGGAAGCGGGAGGGCATATCCATGAGAGGGCCATCACATGAAAAGATCGTGGACTATGTCTCTCAATGATGTTTCTTGGGCATGGTTCTCGATCTCATGTTAGACTGGTGTCCCATGGGCTATGTTCTTTGATTTTGTTTTTTATGAGCTGGAGTCTCATGTAAGATTACCTGTCCTACGCCTTGAGTATACTTCTTATGCGGCATAGTCCTTAGTTTCGTATGCATATGCAGGAATGCCACCTAGCCTAGGCTGTATTCCAGCGTGAGGTACTAGGCGACGTCACGTGACGAAGGCAGACCACACCGGAAAAGCCAAAGGGTGTATAGTATTAGGTTCAATCTTACTAATACTATTTAGCGTCAAATTAAGATTGTCAGTGCACCGTGGGAGCAAGTGGCTATTGATGTGCTCGGACACTTGAATACGACGGATGATGGAAACAAGTACATCCTCGTATTGCAAGATTATTTTACAGTGGATAGAAGCATTTGCTTTGCCGGACCAAGAGACATCCACCGTAGCGGAGGTCTTGGCAAGTCATGTATTCTGCCATTTTGGTATGCCCTATGAACTTTACTCCGATCAAGGAAGTAATTTTGAGAGCTTTCTCATATCAGAGCTCTGAAAATTGCTTCACATCGTCAAAACAAGGACGACTCCATATCACCTCCGCAGTGACTGGATGGCGGAGACGTTCAATCGAACTCTCGTGGAGATGCTTACTAAAGAAAGATGTCTTGATTGTAGACATTTGAATTTACGATTCCCCTATGTACTCATGGCTTACCGCACTTCAGTATATTCCATCGTGGGATACACCACTGCTCGGTTAATGTTAGGCCATGAATTAGCCTTACCTCTGGATCTGGCTATGCCTCGGATACCAGGAGAGAAAAATTCACCATCTCTCTATGTTGAACTCTTGCGGCAGCAGATAGAACAGGCCCATGAGTTAGTAAGAGCATCATTATCCACTGCACACCGGTGGCAAAAGACATGGCACGACTGGAGAGTGCATGGAAATCTGTATGAAGCAGGAAGGATGATATGGAAAGGCCCCTATGTGGTAGTAGATAAGATGTCGGACGTGACCTACCAAGCTTCGGATGGCCTGACCTCAGTCATCCACTTCGATCAGCTTAAACCATGTGCCAGTGACGACCCACCAGAGAGCTCTGGCTGGTCATTCGTCGTGACACCGGCATCCAGACAGAAATTTCTACGGAAAGCAGTATTCCCACGATTAGCGTAGAGCACCACAGTGCCAGTTCCACCCATCTTCTACCAAGCCAGAACACCGGTGAACAAGCGGCTAATGCTGAGGACGTACTCGCCCTCTCCCTCTTCAGCAGGGGTCTACTTGATCTGGGAAGCCATATTTGAAGAACATTTCGTTTGTTTTGTCCAAGGGACCGGATGGAAAATCTGTTCCTCCGATATCTTCCCACTCCAACCCACTTCATGCTACCCCCCCCCCCCCCCCAATGATAGAGTTACCGCAAGCAGAAGCTGAGGCTGACCCAAGCCATGCTTCCTGTGGAGTGGAACATGTGATAAATAGCATGGAAGTGAAGAGGCTGGATGAAGCCTTGGCGTGTCTAGAACCACAGAACCGCACAACTCGGTGTACCCGACCACGCCCCCAAATCGCCAGACCAATCTCCACCCAAGCAGGACCTTTATCCGTTACCGCACCATCGCTCCAGCTCCAACTGGGGACCCTCATCTATACACCATGTTTGGACATCACCAGCCCAGTCCATTTCAGACTCCACTCGTCGTCTGCTGACTGTCAATCTTCAGATATGAGAGAGACTGCTGCTACAGAGGAGGTGGCATCCCGCACCACACCGACCAACAATACTCCCTGCGGTGGGCAGGGAAGCAGCCTGTTCAGCAGACTCTCGGCTCGAATTTTCCTGATGCATAAAAACTACGGCAAGGCACCAACCGTCGTGTAATGGGAGATGATCACACACCCCTGTCCAAGGGGCACCCTCTCTATTTTGACCCACCATACTCCCACGTGAGCAGTCAGAACATCACACCGCAGACAGAACGTCAATTACATACAAAACACACTTGCCTTCAGGACTTGATACGTCAATTCATCAATGCACGTACATCAAATACATACCCGGTTATACTCAGCATAACGGAGACATTCAACACCGGAAACAACATCGTTTAACAGCAACTATAGGTTTTAATTAATCACCGTTAGAGACACATGCAACAGATCCATCCGCACAAGATACGGGAGAAATAATATCTCCCGCAATCTCACGGAATAACAACAGACTCGGCGTTCACCAGCTTGGAAAACTGGAATACACCCATCTCGCATAGCATTAGCATCATACAGCAGCCCGAACTTCCCGACAATAATATTATCATCAACAAACAACAGCCAACAATTGTCCCGCACACAACTTCTTATCCAGTTACGGGGGGGGGGGGGGGGGGTGGGGGGTGGGGGGGTGGACTGATCATGCGGATAGAAGGAATGCACTGCAGCCATCTACAGTACGCGTCACGGGAGAAACGTCCACCCCTTCCCTCTCTTCTCCCACAACATCGTACGAAAACAGCCAAGAATACTACACTTCATTTACATGTAATAACAGTCACTACCGTGCATACCAATCATTAGTTCACGGGCCGGTAAAGCGGCATCGAAAATCCGACAGTATAATCATGCAGAGAATTTCAAAAATTCTCTTACTTGCAATTCCAGCCACAAATCCATATTGGTGGGAAAATACATATGTACGGACCAGTCAAGCGCATAATAAAAGAACTCGCGCTAAACGACGAGGTTAATGAGCCATTCTCCCTATAATTAAAAGTACTCCCTTTATATGGGAGGAATTAGTCCCTAGACGCCGAGAATAGGAAAGTGAGAAACTTTCCATATAGGGCAGGACCGAATCAGCTTCAAACTTCCAGGTGTGGTCATCCACCCATCAGTGACGTCACTAAATCGTATAAAAAGGAGAAGCGCGCTCTGAAACTTCGTCTTCCCGTCAAAACTCGACACCAGGGAAGAACAAATAGCATTAGGCTTATTTCGTGTCAAAAACTAAATTCTGCTGTATCTTTATTATTATTATTATTGTCATTATTATATACTAGGCCTGGAAAGTTGAATGAATAGATAGGGTTTTAGGTTTTAATTAGGTGCCCGCAACACAGCTACTATGTGGGGAGGAGATGTCACTCCTTGAAGACTTAGCATTGTCAGATTCATCTGAAGAGTCGGTACCAGCCCTGAAGAGGGTCCCGTACAGTTCGTTATTGGCTAGCGGAAAACCGTGTACCCGAACTTTTACGCGAAATTCCGACCTCACTCTCCATATTAACAAGAGCCATCTTCTCCAGACAGCCTTCTGTGTGACGTGTCAGTATCTTTACACAGCCACCCGTTATGGAGTAATGCACGCGCTCCATCATAAGCACCGCGTTTTGGAAGTGACATTAGTTCCCGGTG
The DNA here is from genome assembly GCA_034401795.1 of Chaetoderma sp. LZ-2023a. Classification (NCBI taxonomy): domain Eukaryota; kingdom Metazoa; phylum Mollusca; class Caudofoveata; order Chaetodermatida; family Chaetodermatidae; genus Chaetoderma; species Chaetoderma sp. LZ-2023a. The sequence continues at coordinate 55,991,807 of CM067360.1, forward strand.
AAGAAAGCGAAGATTGTGCCACTCTAGCCACCCGTTTCGAATCTCGGTTACCAGTCAACGTACTTCCGACTCAGAAAATGGCCCATACGAAGAACACAACACACAAACATCCCGTTAGCCATCGTCCTTGCGTGGTCACACTCGCAACCGTATCAACAACCCGACATGAGTTTCAACCATCAGTCACGGCAGTTAGCACTACACCGCAAGCGACCACGTCAACACTGGTCGTGACAGTGAGTAAGAAGCCGAAGTCCTCTGCAAAATCCAGTCAGGCAGCACCCGCATCATTTACCAGCAGCACGACAGCGACAACCACACCCGCACCCCTATCCGCAGAAGCATCCGCGACCAGCCGGCCGATAGCAGTAGTCATAATGGCACCCACGGAGATGGATATACCTAGTTATCCACAGTCGCCATCTCCGCCTGACCTGATCATAGACGATGAACCATCAGCATCACGCCAACCAGCATCATACAGCACTCACAGTCTAGTCACACCGACCCGGCAATCAGAAAGAGCACCACACTTGATCGTCCATACGCGGGGAGGAAGCGAATCGTGCACACTCAAGACATACAGCCCATGCCAAATGTCACCGCGAGTCGACGAAATTGTCGTCACAGACCGTTGCAGCTCTGGCATCACCACCTCGACCCACAATACGGCTCAACACACTCGTCACCACCGCAACAGCAGCAACCACGCCGACCATCACCACACCAGCCACGTCAAGCATCACTATGCCAGTCAGGACCGCCACCATCGCAGCCGCAAGAACAAGCATCACTACGCCCGCAGTAACTACCACTGTGCCAAATATTCCCTCAATAATCACTTCAGACATTCCAGAAAGCACCTGTATTAATGGAAACATTTCAGCAGTAGAATTCCATCCGCCACGACCAACCACCACCAGTCATGGAACCCAGACCCGATGGGGAAATTTTTCGGTGGAGGTGTGATCATTCTTGCTCAAAGTTTACATTACAATATATCGGTGGTGCGACTCGTGGAAACATACTTTTTATTATTTTTAAATACTTTTCTAATTATTATATATGTTTGTTCAATTGAATCCTGCCTCAGGATGACTATGGTTATCCTACACAGGTGCGCAACACGTGTGCCCAGCTGTGTCTCACACTAAAATGAGCACTGCGGATTCCTGTGTTGTAAGAATATCGAGTGCGATGTAAAGTAAACAACACACCGCAGTGCAATAATGTCATAATCCCGTCATGCAGTCTCAGCTATGCTGGGGCTGCCTGATAAACTAGCTTTTTTGTGCATTGTTATATCCTATTTTTCTTATTTTTTTTCTTCTTGCCTTAAGACGTCAGGACGGCTATGGGATCAGCGAGAGCTGCCCGTTGCGGACACGCTATAATGGGCCACAAACTTATATATATATATATATATATATATACATAATTAATCAGTATACCTGTTATTTTACCCGGGGTGCACAGGTAATTAACCAATAATTTAATACTCGTTACGGGTTTGTTAAACCTATTATCTTTTCCTGTATTATTTTATATATAAAACTCAATTGTAGGAGCTTGGGTGTTCTCTGCGGAAATAATAATTATCCGCACCCAAAAGAGAACACCCATGTAAGATATTGTTTTAGCGAATCATTGCCCAAAGTAATAAATAAAAATTAAGCACGCACCAAAATATTTAAAGAAAAAAAAGAAAAAAGAAAAGACCTGGAAAAATAATTCTAGGTCAAAAATTAAAACTAAAAGTATGCCTACCGTCTCCTCTTCGGCACCTCTATGTGCTCTGTCTCTCATAACACGCGTCTATGTGTCACTACTCCTCTCAGGCCACATGCCTACCCGGGAAGTCTATAATTCCCACCTAGCGTGCGTCCGTGCGAGGATCCGTGATGCGTGATTGTGTGCCACGGATGTCAAACTAGGAGTGGGGGGGGGGGGGGGGTGTAGTGCGGACCAACCAACTTGCTGTCCCAGCTAAGCTGGGCACGGGCCGCCTGGTCGGGAATCGTTCCCGTAAGCGAACCCCCTGGGTAGGGCAGTAGGTCCGTATGGGCTGAGATGTTGTCGTCAAAACGACTAAGTTCGTTAAGACGTGTAGTGCGCATGCGCACGCCTGTCGCTGTGTTGACAGAGCACGTATAGCACGGCCAAGGGCGGGTGGCGCTTTTAGTGTACCAAGCTGGTTCTTAGAATATCTCGTCGTTCTCGGTACTGGTCATGACCGGAATTTGACGAGCTTTCCAAAACTGTTTAGTATTTTTAAATCAGTTCAGAAATGGCCGAGTTATCCACGGAAAACCCCTTAAAATTGTGTTCAAAATATTGCCGTGACGTCATAACCATGTGTACGCAAAAGTTCTGGAATGTTCTAGAACATTCGTCTCCGTCACTATTGGCTACACGCTGATTGGCTATTGCTCGGCCGTTGATTGGCTGAGGCCTTATGCTTATGACGTCACGAGTAGTATAAAAGGAGATAAAATTCAGAGAGCGAGAGCATCCTCGACCAGGGGCAGCACAGGGTGGATCTGCGTGCAGCTCATACGAGGCAGGACAGTTATTAAGCATTTCACCTCTGTCTTGGCCGGCTTCTCTCCCGTAGTGCTGCAGCAGTTTTCCGACCAACCGCAACTTAAATTTTGCAAGCTCCAGGACAGTCATTCGGGGGTATCTTTAGAACTTTAAATAATATTGCTCACATCTAATCAAGAACCAACAAGGAACATTATATTACAGTGAGGTCTTCTACGGTCTAAAGATGTGATTCTACAGATGTAGAGGTAGCGATGTTCTTTGGTGGTTAACTCACCAGATCTGCCTGCCACACCGAAAAGTGGATATCCAACCACCGCACTGGTGTTGTGTATGTTTATTTAAACGTTGTGACCGCAGCAACTAAACTTTGCCCAGTACGTCTTAAGAGCTAACTGACATACCCCCCCCCACCATTAAGCTTAGTTATGTATCTTCAACAGTATTCAACAAATCCCAACACCCCCCCCCCCACCCACCCCCCCCCCCCCCCGTTAACGGGTTGTTCTCAACTTTCATATTTACCGTCATTGAACGGGAACCTTTCTCATAGCAGTACTGTTATCGTAGAACTTACTGATCGTTCGTTAGACATTCTTATATTGTGATTACCATCCTGAGTTCGCACAGCTCACATCCTGGATTAGAATGCGGGAATCCTGTTTGTGGGAATCTACAAGCGGAAACTCTTCAGCTTCCAGATAACGTGTCGACTCACGTTACACCAACGGTGATGTATCAATTTCAGTAACATGATAGCCCGTCCTTAAGAATGGCTACCAACTATTCAAGTAACTATGCTTAACATCTTTAATTATTCTGTTAATAACAACTTTAATGATTATATCTCATCTTTGTAAATGGTCCCAATGACTAAAAGGTACAGTAACGGTCTTAGGGCTGCTAGTTATACTTTCTTTATCTGTTCATAGTTATTTTTATTTACTGTAAGGTGTTTTCCCTAACCGCACCGTAATAGGTCTATCAACCTGTACCATTATGGTTATCCTGATCAAATCACATTGTTATTACTTGTACTTGGTTAGTTTTGTATATGGATAGTAGCCATTCGTTGATATGTTTTGTTTATTTCTAGAAAACTTAGGACTGCAGTGCATGTAGTAAACACTATACAGCAACATTTATATATGCATCACCTTCTCCCGCCACCAACAATTTTTCGCTAGGGTCGCTCTCCATGCTATAACTCTGTATAGCCAGGCATGCTACTGACTAACCTGACTATTCAGCTCGATAGGATAGGTTTAATATGATTAGAGACAATGTCCTCGTTAGGAGACACATAGTGTATGCCTCTTTTCCGGTGGTTGCGATACTCTAGCACCGCACTCCGGCAAGGTTGTGTAAAATTGGCCAACATACCTATAGGGCCTCACATCTATAAAGTCATTGTCTCTCTTCATGTTCCACTAAGCCTTATGGCTTCTTAATTGCTTGGATATCTCTATCCGTACCATGGGCTGATCCGACCCTGGGAAACTGTTGGAGGTTTCCGAGCGGTGATGGCCAGGGTGCAGTGTCACACACTCCTCCCGTGTATCTTCTGATACCTAGTAGTTAATTATCCTTGCCAATGTAGGAAGCACTGTAAAAGCATATTATAATTATTAATCTTTTCTTTCATCTCTCAGGAGATCTTCCCCGCACCGCAGTGCAGATCTGGGCAACTTGTGTATAAACCTAATATCAGGTCAAAACTTTAGCTCCGTAAGACTTGGTGACGGGCGAGATGCGCATCTCCACCGAATTCTGTAAGAATGTCTGGGCAAGATGTTGGGATCTGCCACACCCTCACGGGAAGGATATTCACGGTGGACATTCGTCTCCCCAGCCCCTACCGTAGCGATAGGTCAGTTGCTTAAACTTGCTTGTGTAAAAAGGTAGCTATCGACATGTGATGTTTTATGTGGCTGAGGAGCAAGATATCCGGATTCTCATCGATCTCGGGTCTCTTGCAAAGTGACATGTACGCACGCTGTCTTGAGTGCTGATGCCTTAAGATATCCGCTCTCAATGGCAGCCATATCTGAAAGCTAGGTAGGGCACCCGCCATTTGTGGCCTAAACTAGTTCTTGTCTTTAAAACCTAGATGATAGGTTAGGCATAGAAGAAGGCCCGCATAAATAAAAGCGGCACCTACTAATTCAGTATTTTTGGAACTACATAAGACGGTGACGTGGGAATCCCTTGGGAATCGTTTGTCCCATATTCACGTAAAACAGCAAGCAATATTTTAGTTATAGTTTCGCTAGGATGGTCTTTTCTTTACAGCACTTTGGTTGAATATAAGAGTGGCATTTTCTGGCCAATGCTCTTTTCCCGCTTTAAGCGGTGGCAGCATTTACCTGTGACGGATGCCAACGTGAGCCACTTTACTCTCGCAAGGATCCAGTGACGGCGGCCTGCACGAGGCTACTACTACTACTACCACTACTACTTCTCACCCAGGAAACCAGCATCAGAAGTAATGTCCGCGCGAGGCACATAGCCTGTCGCCATGATAAGAGATATTTTTCTTTCCTTTTTCAGCTTGGAGGTATAATACCTGATAGTAAGTTAAGTAGTCATCTCGTATGCGGGAACCTCCTATCCCGGGAGTACATCAGCGGACCTGCGAGTCTATGTGGTACCTCCGGCAGTCCCACGCTTAGAAGTTCATCAGGCTGTCTCTATGTCTTGTATTTTCGTCTGCTCATTGTTAGCTAGCAAAATCGATGGTCTGTTTAAGTAAACTAATTATATAGGCTTATTTAGGTTAGGTCACCATCAAATCTTGTAAGTCCATAGATCTCAAAATTGCTATGGACAGTCATACCAGTGACACCAGCGTATGGGATGATACTGTGGTGTTTAATGTCAGCGACGATGGTCGCATGGCCCCACCGGAACAATTGAGTTTCACCGGCCTTAGGTGCCGGTCTTTGTTACCCATAGGGCAGTGTCGCACGGGATCCCTAACCCCGAGACCAGGAGCTAGCCAACGCCATCACTCGTCGTGTACATGCGAAGCGGCGAGTCGACATCAGACACCGGAATGGCCCGATGCTACCCCGCGAGCTACAGGACCTATCAACTCCACCTGCACCAAATGTTTGTCTTTGCGAGTACATACATAGGGTTATCAGTTAGACAGGTATCTGTAAGAGAGCCCAACATCGGTGCAACAATTTACGAAAATGGCTTGACTACAAGAGGTAAAGAAATTGGAATACATGTGTTGTGGGGATACGGTATTGTCGCATGTGTTGGTAGGTGTTCTAAAGAGTGAGCGTGACAAGGTAATGAGTGAACAGGAAGCTAACTTCACGTTCAACTTACGATGTTAACAGTAATAAAGGTAATCCGCATCTGATAGTAACAGTGACTAATTGAGAGATGATAGATTCAAATACAGTCAACAGATTTTTTTTTGGGGTATATCTTAGATACAAATAGAAACAATAGGCATGATAATTTATTTATTATTCTACACAGGTTAGATGCAATGCGATATTCATTTCATTTTTCATTGCCCCATTATTACATTTTCCAGCAATTAAGAAGGTGGCATTCTGGCAGTTGACGTCGTACCCAGCCCATGAAATAAATTAGTAGTGGGAATTTGGTTTAACAGATGGTGCCTATTATTCATTCTTCATGATGCTAACACGAAAATATTCCATTATTAGCCCATTATCTCTCAAAATGCACACCTGTCCGAGTTTAAGTTGTGGATAGATTTGGTGATCTGTTGACATCTATTGACTAAAAATACTAATTTGCATATAACATATAAGAAATGCTAGAAACCACAACAACGAACATACTGAGGATTATTATACGTTAGCTGAGGCGATGGTATGTTCATTTCATTTTCTTTACCCATAATTGCGTCTTTCCGCCATTTTCAACAATTGGCATTCTGTCAGTTGTCGTAGTAAATATCATGAAATAAACGAATGTTTGCCCGTTTGTCAGAGTGTGTCTCTAGCTCCCTGTTCAAGATTTTAAGACGAAAATAGAGCAACGTATCGAGTGGTCAAAGGATGAATCCAGTTTTGGCTATGTCCCGCCAATGGAACTTTCCACTGTATCCAGCCGGCATATGACGTCATAATCAACTACGTAACGCATAGAATGACAGCACATTCAATGACGTTATTCTGACGTCATGAATGACGTAGATAACTACGTCACGAACGCATAGTTGAAGACGGAATATGCGTTGTTGTACGATTTGTATGTCTTTACTATTTAATAAATATCCTGTTGATTAGTTTGAAACTATTTGACTTGGCGCAGTCAAATTAGTTACAAACGATTCAACAACTTAAAAGTATAATTTTCAGGAAATTGATAGTCAGTGCAATCGGGGATCAATGAATCCAAACACAGCGAAGTGTAGGTGGAGCTTAGCTAGTGATGGGTGGGGCATAGCAAACATTAGAAAGGTCCATTCCTAGCTAAGCTCCGCACACGCTTTGTTCGTGGTTGGATCGATTGAACCCTGCCCTGTGCTCCCTGAATCTCAATTTCCAGAAAATATACATAGGGAGGCTTTTGAATATTTTGAAACTAATTTGACCATAGCAACAACAGCGGCCATTCAAATTAGTTTCGAAATATTCAACAGAATGTTTATTAAATAGGAAAGCCATACAATTCGTACAACTTGACGAACTATTAAGCGTTTATGACGGACATTCAAGGCGTAATAGACTGCGACGTCAACTTACATTTGACGTACTAGTGATGACGTAATTCATTATGGCATCATATATTTGACTGACAGACTGGATTTCTATATTAAGAATGGCTTTTTGTTTGTAGGCTCTGAGGCAGCTTTCAACAAGGGGGCGTTAATTGGCAAGTTATTTGATAACTACACGAAAGAATTGCGACCGCAATGCAATGGAACAGATATCGTCACAGTATCAGTCGATCTAGCATTACAGCAAATCATAGAACTGGTATGGATACCCCCATTTCAATATTTCGACAGCTGTTGCTAGAGCAATACTTTCAATAAATAGGGGGATACATTAACGAAAGCATGAATGAAAAAATGAATGAGCAAACAAGCGATTAAATGAATAAATGAACAAACGAGTGCATGAATGAATAATTGGATATACAAACAAACGAACGAGCAAATGAAATAATGAACGAATATAGGACTAAATGAATAATGACTGAAATCGAAGGTATGAATTATTATTATTATTATTATTATTATTATTATTATTATTATTATTATTATTATTATTATTATTATAGGATGAAGCCAAGCAACATATTGCCACTAGCATGTGGTTTCGTCTGGTATGTAACTGACATATATAACTAACTAAGAGTACCTTATGACATTGTCAACGAATATGTAAAACACATAAATCTATTTACACGTAAATAACGGTATGTGACATTTTGTTGTATTGATAAAATATGGACAAGTATATGTGATTGAAAATCTTCGGGAATTCAGTGACAAATATTTGGTTATGAAAAAATTGCCTTGCGTAACTAATGGAACCAAGGGCTATTGCCTTAAAATTAGCATAATTCGGCTTATTTGTTGATCTGTAGGCCTGCTAGCCATGTTTATATGTCAGTTGCTCGGGTCTGTCAGTCACTTAATTCTGTCGCATGTTATGTCACTATAGCTCGGCATACATATTTTTCTAGATTTGCAGAAAACGAATAGGGTATATTTGTATTACAAATGATTGATTTTGTCTTGCCATTTTAATCTGTATATTTATATCAAGTTTTCTGTTGGCAAATTGACATGTTAGCAAATAGATTAGTAAGACAAATGATTAATTTTATCTTGCCATTTTGGGATATATATTTATTCCAAGTTTTTCCGTTACCAAATTAACATGTCTAAGCAAGACCGTAGTGCCGGTATGTCTTTGAGAAATAACATACATGATAAAGTAATTTATGAAATATTTGACTACGGAATTTCTGTGCCCAAGCCACATAAAGCCGGTTACTTATAGTCGAGTTACCTGTTGCTCTAGAGCACTCATGTAATGGTGCCGCTAAGCATGTTAGTTGAATTTAGAAACTGTTCCCGATATTTTATTTATTGAATAGCAAAACACGTGTTTCGATCCTGACATTCTGGTACGGAACGGCCATCTTGGACTTCAAGGTGGTTGCTTTGAAGAATCGCCATTCTCCTTTATCTCAACTTATAGACCAGATAGAACACGATATACATGAGCAAGAAATAGATTTAGATCATCAGAAATGGTTGGCGATATGGCGAATATCAAAACTCATTTACAATTTACTATTTATTCGGTTGTGTAGTTTGAAGTTAATTTGACAAGGAAATGTTGCCGCACAGGTTTGCAGTCAGGTTAGATTGAAATATTCAACATTTAGCCTGCGTTCAAAGCAAATTTGGCAGTGAAAAAATAAAGGAAAAACGTTTCTTAATTTTTTTAATCATTGTACCCCATAGTATCTCAGAAAAATAATCCCCATATGTAGGACTTGGGGAATTTTTTTTATCACCAGTTTAATATTTGGGCTTTAGTCACCCATGAACATAAGGCATACGTATGGCAAATGTGTGAATCCCGCACTTCTAGTGGCGCTATTTTAATACAAATTGATAGACATTGATAAACATGATTACTCTTTATTGATGCCATCATAAGTCTGGTATCATGACGTCATCATAACGAAACCCAAGACGCGTTCATTGTGGCGGGAAAATTTACATTTCTTCTTAGCGATGAGTCTCCTCTTTCATTACCAATTATTCATCGAAATCGATTGCAACTATGATTTACATGTACCTTCGTGGCATTCGCATTCGCCACACGCCTCTACGCACGTGATTCCATGCTTGAAACAACTGCACCGGTTTGTACCACACCGGTTGGGATTTTGGCTTCTACGCTTGCACCTAATGAATTTTAACACGGTCGCGGGTGATACGTTCGTGTCCGGCGGCACTGGTTCAAGCCAAAAACGACCATGTTTCCTACCCCATAAGCATGGATCAAGCACTTCGGTGTCCTACCTCATCCATTGAATAATTTGTAGAAATACTCGTAGGCTGTGGAAATTTACGGCGCCTACCGTAGAAAGCATTCACAGTGGTTCAAAGATGTTTGACTGTGCAGTCATCGTCTGATACGTGTGAAACCGAATGGTTGTCAGGGTTGAACTTTTCACCTCCTAACAGTATTGTGAATAAAGCCATGCCAAGTATCCCAACAGTGTCTTGAGTGTCCGCTGAATGGAATTTCCTAGCTAACTCTTGAATTGAGTTGCCCTTTGCTATAGCGTTCATCGTGGTATTCCTGCTATGCCCAAATGTAGAAGATGTTGTGTCACATCCACTCCATGCATGTATGAAGAGAATGTTTTTTTCTAATGAGTGGATCACACTTTGATGTTACACCGTTTGTGGAATGAATTGTGGACGGGTCAACCAGCTTTCGCCGTGTTCCTCTGGTAACTTTATGAATATATATGTCTGCCATATCATCTGTCCTGTGGTGCAGAAGCAACACCAAGATGTCCGGGTCGTTAGCAATTGCTTCAACAGTTTGCTGGTCCTTGGCATAGCCGAGTGCGGTAGAGGCAATCATGTATCAGCATCTGCGTGTGCTTGTTTTATGATATGACTGTTTGCTTTGAGCATAGCAATAAAGCCAACTTTTTTTGCAATGTTATAAAAGAATGTCTCCTGATCATTGTGCGGTCGATGGGCTGATGACCGCTTCTATGGTAATAGCGGGCAGTCGATCTGATTTGCGGTGCTGCTGTTCGTGATCCTTAGTTGAAATCTCAAGATACCCATCGACAACAACAATGCACTCGCCAAGTGATGTTTGACATACGACGAGTACTGCTCCAGTAAGCATCACATTTCCATCTTATGTAGTGATGAAGCCAGCCACAATTAACAATATACATTCGCTTAGCAGATGGACCCGTAGCTGCTACATCCCTCTACAGTGCATTAGCCAATTCAGACTTCTCAGGCTTCCTCATGAAATTGTTCTTGAACAAGGATGGAGGAACAATCCACATTTCCCATTGAAAATATGGTTCCAAGCTCTCATCAATTCTTTGAGAGATGGTCAAACATCGACTGAATAGAATAGCTGGATCAATGTGTAGAAGTGTTCTGTTTCGTCCTACCCTGACACCAGATTGAAGATCTTGCAAAGTCTTAATTTGCTCAGATCGCTTAGTTTTTGCACAATTATATGACGTAGTGTTCACTTTCGACTTTAGTTTATAGCCAACTTCCTCAGTGCTATCACAGTTGATACCATCCACCTTTCCTGCTATTAAACCGGTTTACAATGAATGCATGACAAGGGTGTTGCAGACGAATGGATTGCGATCATTAAACCAGTATAACAGTTTATCAAGTTCAGCTAGATTGCGGTCTTTCCGAGCACTGCTGAGATCTACGTGTTGTTCAGAAGTATGTATCTTCTTTTGCGATCGATTCGTCATTGCCTCATGGAGTGCGACACAGATAGGTAAGGAGAACATCCATTGCTGACGTACATATTCTAACCACTGCGACTATTCATTGGACACATGATCGTTTGCTCTATGGTCAAGTCTGACTATAGTCCGTTAAAACAGTATTCTGTTCTTTCCACAGTATGGATCCCTTCCACATACTTCTGATAAAGCCATTGATGATGCTCTGGTAACTTTGCCACATTTCTCACACAGAACTGTGCACTTTTGGCGTAGTGAATATGGCCTGTTGCTGCAAATTAGTTTTAAAAACTTACTACATACTCTCAGATGTCTTTTCCAGTCCTTTAATTTCTCACATGATACAAATTCTTCTATTTTCCAAATGTAAATTAGTAATTGGATCCATAATTTTGCAGTTCGAGACTGTGATGATAATGAGACTTTCAATTTTTCAATGCATGTATTTACCAAGCCGAGTGGTTCCGAACTTACAATGCCATCATAAAGAGTTTCGGTATCAGAACTCACTATGTCACTGCAAGGCGCAACATCGTCTGTAGTCAGACTGAGCTGCAATAGCTCATCGATATCATCATCATCATCATCGTCGTCGTCGTCGTCGTCGTCGTCGTCGTCGTCGTCGTCATCATCATCATCATCATCATCATCATTATCACACTCTTCGCATTGCAGCACACATGCTGGCATTATCAGTTCCAGTAATTAGGTAGTCAAACATGCGCCGAGAGGATAAAGAGCCCGTGATGCCGGTGCAATGGCTTTACCAGACAATATCTGCACGATAGCACTAGGTCCAAATATCTGACCCAGAGCTTCATCTATTCCGGATCCTCGCATTATATGAAAGACTCTACGGATTGCTCTCATTAATGTTTGCAACCCACCTAATCACAAGCTTGCTAAGCTTTTTGGTGGCAGCAACTTCTTGGAAATTTCAGTTTCGTCACTTGGTCTTGTATGTAAGATAGTGCGGGGTATATGCCTGTTTCATCACTAGGGTTCAGGTCTGTGCTTGGAAGTATCAACACTTCATCGGTGCTAATACCTTCTTGGTCAGTTTGATAGACACATTGCATGAATCCAGAGCGATTTGTCCAATTTGGGTTAGGAGAAATCTTTGTTGCAAGTATTTAGACAGATCTCCAGAGCATCTTTGAATAATACGTAGCAGGTGGGATCGTGAATGGAACACGGACCTTCGTGGGAAAAAAGTGAAGAAAACATTATTTTAATAGTCCTAGCCAAAACCATCCAGAACAAATTACTTTGACAAAAACGTCATAGACAAGACTTGGGGGTATAAGTAGATCAAGGACAAATGCAAGCCATCTCAGATTTTGTCATGATGATGTCATCACATCAAACTGGTATTATGATGTCAATTAATAATCATTTAAAAAAATTATTTTCCGACAATTTTCCTGGACCCGGTGCCATCACATGTGCCGAAACCCCAAATTTTACAGGCGAATCCCTTAATTTCAATGAGCAGTTAAAGCGAAAATTTCAAAGTGCTCAGAAAAGAATTCCCCAAGGCCCTGACACGGGGATTTGTTTTCATAGACGCTGTCGGGTATACTGGTACAGAAAAACTAAGAATAATTTTTCCTTTACTCCCCCCCCCCCCCACACAAAAGTCAATTTCAAGAGTTATACAACCGGGCTAATTGCACTTGTATTATTACCTTAAAATCCTGATATTCCGGGTTTAAAAGGTTAAAAGATACCTATTAGATACACAGCACCTGTGTCCTCATACTGCTATGATATTTACCTGGTTTCAAAACATCACACCTCACATACAGAAAGTCATACTCCTAATTATCTGTCTATTAGAATTATGAAAACGCAAAATGGTTGATGGCCTATTGAGTAATAGGGTTCCATTAAATCCAATTCTAATGGCAATAATGCCACATACCATTGACAATCCACCTGAAAACTGTCAGAATAGAAATAACATAAAACATCACGCTTGGAATTTTCGTTCAAGCAGCTGCTACTACTACTACTACTACTACTACTACTACTACTACTACTACTACTACTACTACTACTACTACTACTACTACTACTACTACTACTACTGTTGCCACTGCTGCTGCAGCTGCTGCTACTACTACTGCTAGTACTACTACTACTACTACTACTACTACTGCTGCTACTACTACTACTACTACTACTACTACTACTACTGCTACTACTACTACTACTACAACTTCTACTACTACTACTACGACTTCTACTACCACTACTTCTACTACCACTATTACTACTACTACTACTACAACTACTACTACTACTACTACTTTTTTTTCTTCTTTTTTTGAAAATCCGACGCTGACGCAGTCGGACACACATCACGGAGGAACTCCTTTAAAAAAGCCTTGCAATCCTCGGGTGAAATAGCAGGCTTTATTAATAGTATGTGAATAGCAATACAAACTTAGCATATCAAAAGAGTGCAAGCTAAAGTACTCTATTGCCATATACCACACCCATGGCATAACTACATAGAACAACAGAAAAAAGACTTAATAAAGAGCTGGTAACATAATATAATTAAACAAAGCCATTACTATTTGCACACCGTGTAGTAGTAGGCCCAAATGGCGAACATAGTTACGCAACAAGTGGTAAAGTGACTCATCAATAATTAGCAGTAAGTTACTGCTACTCATTGACGCCATTGAGCCGATTCATGACCGGCAGGCTAAGTAGATCATATGAAGTTTAACGTAGCACACCGTATAGTATTGGGCCCAAATGGCGAGTGCAGCTCGCCAACTAGTGGCGAGCTGACTCGTCAATAAGTAACAAAAGGTCACTCATTGACGCCAGTTGGCCGGTTCTTAAATACCGAGCAGGCATAATAGCCTTTATGTCGTAAAATGCACAAAGCAAAATATACAAACTATGACTACATAGATGGCGCTCTGGGTTCACATTTTAAATTTACTTCAATGTAAGTTTTTTGTAAATTATCCTGGAACAAATACACCTACAGTAAACATTTACAACAGGATGTTAATTGTATATATGTAGGATGTCATACTCTGTTAACCTAATGAACTCGAAAGTCGGATCACTTCCAGAATATTGACGCGATGTTCAATTGATATTTAAATATACCGATTCCCAAGGTTAGGTCATTGGTCAAAATTATCATCTCCTAAGACATTAACATTTTAAAATTAACTCAATTAAATAAAATAAAACACCATATATCAATATACAACAAGCAGCGAGTGTGCTAGCTTATACAAGTTCTGCTTTTGCTATTTTTAGATATCCATGTTCAATTGATACTAGGCCAGTTTTGCACCATATATCTTTAAATCTACTTTCTTTTCCATGTTCCACTAGCCAGTAAAATTCACAATGAATGCAGTTTATCAACAATGATCGAAATATAGCTTGTATGGCTCTTTGGTGGTTGTTTCCTGTTTTATCTCTGACCTCTGAACACCGATGTTTCCAAATGGAGCACACTCCTACAGATATCAGGGTTACTCAAAATTCTTTCTCCTTGCTATTAATGATTCGTCCGATAGTTGAGCAATCTTTGAACATAATTTTTTCAGCCATTAATTTCACATATTTGATTCCAAATTTAGCAAGGAGCATATTGATATATACCCAAAAGGCTGTAGCTATACAACGCTGTGTAAGCAGATGGTCTATTGTTTCCCCCTCGGTATTACATAATAAACACCGGTCTGTACTTGTTATTTTGCACATATACGTCAGATGGCCGACCGATAGCCTTCGATGGAGTAATCACCATGCCAGGTCCCGTGCGTTTGCTAGTAGACAAGGTAGATGTATTGTTTTCCACGCATTTTCCCAGTTCTTTTGGCGTGCATCCTAAGGTGTTCCAATGCCTAACTGCAAGAGGAGTCTGTCTCCGACTTTGCATGAGCATTCCATACCAGGCTCTAGATGCCATGTTGTATTTTATATTCTCAGACTTAAATACTAATGTTGCTTACAACATATCTTTGTTGCCACGTGCTTTCGGCAATTTGAACCATTCACCAGGTATTGTATTCTTTCTTCTAAGAAATAAGCGTTGGGCATCAATATGCCTCATGGATGTTGCGCTTGCTACATCCTGCATCGCGATCCAAATGCGAGATTTTGAATTAACCAAATCACATAAATATTGAATGTCATTTTTGTCCATAGAGGGCAAATAAAATACAGCATCATTATCACGAATCAACTCGTTGCTCTAAGGCATCTTCCCAACAACTGGGTTGTGGCATTGATCGTGTAAATATCTTTAAATCTTCGAGCTGTTCTTTATATACGTTTGGTATCTTCTGATGGTTAGGTGGCAGTTTATTGCACACAAATAAACATTCTACTGGAAATGGATCTACGTATCTTTGTAGAAGTGTCCTTGCAACACTTGACCAAGATGAGTTTGAAGTGAGTAACTTATTCAAGAATTTCAGTTTTAGTGAAGCACACTTTGCTAAAACATTAACCAGATCCAGGCCTCCATCATGCTTTTCATTGGTGAGGATTGACTGCGATACTAAATGGGCTTTGTCCTCCCATAAGAAGGAGAAAAGTAACGTGTTGATCTTTGACTCTACTGATGTGGGCATATGAACTACAGAAGCGGTATACCACAGTCCAGATAAAATTAAATTATTAAGAACAAATGTCCTGCCAAATACAGTTAGGCGACGTCGTTTCCAATTTACTAATGCACACTTTAGCTTGGATAGCCTTTCTTCCCAGTTTATTATTACATCCTGTTCTCTACTAAATTAAATACCCAAAATCTTTATGACATCATCTGACCAGTTAATATCCATAACATTGTCAGTTCTGTCCTTCCAAGCGCCCAAAAATAATCCCTTAGATTTGTATCTATTGATTTTAAGCCCTGATGCCTTTTGAAAATCTGATAATACTCCATTTAAAATTCTAAAATCTGAATCTTTACCTGCAAACACAGTCGTATCATATGCATATTGAGACACCTTTAGTGGCCTTTCTACGCCACGTATACATATTCCTGGAAAATCATTACGTTACCTCAATGTGGCCCCAACGATTCCATAGCTATGACGAATGGACGCTGAGACAATGAGCAACCCTTTCTAACACCTTGTTCCAACACTACTGATTCAGATAGATGATTATTTACTAAATAGCAACTTGTTATATCAGTATATAAAATACTGACCCATTTAATAAATCTGGAACCAAAGCCAATATGGTCTAAAGACTTAAACAAGAAACGCCTTCTCGTTATCAAGTGCTATTATTGCTGCTGGGATGTAATCCTGTTCCACTAATTGAATAAGGTGTCGTATAAGCAATGTGTTGTTTAATATCGTTCTTCCTGGTACAGAGCACGCTTGATCATCATCAATTAATTCGCCTAGGAGTGCGCCAAGTTTTAATGTTAGTGCCCGAGTAATAATCTTATAGTCTACACAGAGCAGTGATATGTCTATAATTCTGTATTTTATTTCTGTCACCCTTCTTGTATATAAGCCGAACATATGCTTGGGCCATCGGTGGAGGGAGATGCCCTTGCTTAAAAATGCTAGCTGCCATTTCTTCTAATACTGGACCAAATATGATAAAATTCGACTGGAAGTCCGTCGCAGCCAGGAGACCTTTCTAACTTCATACCTTTGAGGGATTTTGTCAAATCATCAATTGTTAGTGATTGGTCACAACTTTCCCGACATGCATCTGGAAGTCTTTGCGTTATATTAGCTAAAATATCTCTAGTTGCAGTTTCATCACTTCCCTCAGATTTATACAATGAGTTGTAAAATTTGGATACTGTTTCCATCATCTCTGCATTTGAGGACACTGATACACCATCATTAGTCTTCAGTGAGCGCATTAATTTCTCTATACCTCTTGCTTTTTCCAAGTTACAAAAGTAACCTGTAGGCTTTTCACTCTCGATGTGCATTGGTGCTCTTGCCCTTATTTTGGCCCCATCAAACTGATATTGCTCGATTTCATTTACTGTACGTTTTAATTTAACTAATAGTTGTTATAACAACTTATATCATATGGCATCTAGAATAATTATATTCTCCATCATTAATTTTCTTATTAATTTTACACACCGACAGCTGAAGCGCCTTTTTACGCTTTCGCATTTCTAATGCTTTCCTGATGGAATACTGCCTTTAAATATGTTTCAGGTCGGATTTAACATCCTACCACCAGTCTGTTATACATTCATATAAACTTCTCTTTTCATCCCAATGCCTCCATCAACTTTCTACACATTTGCGATAACAACTATCTCGTAACAACGCTACATTGAGTTTCCAAAATCCATCTCCTCGTTTGATCCAGTCAGCTTTGTCTAATGTGATGGAAAACATATTGTGATCAGAGAAATTTGGTGGTTTTATGTTAGTTTTACACATATAACCTTTCAATGATCGTTCTACATAGATCCTGTCCAATCTGGATGCTTTTTTCCATCAGTTGAAAACCGAGTAAAGTCCCTGCCTGCCCTCTGGATTTTCAATCCGATAAGTGTCTAACAAGCTTTTATATTCACAGATGTGTTTCAAAATATTATGAGATGTGTCATTAAAATTAGACCTAGCGTTTCTGTCTTTGACTTCATCTAATATGTAATTAAAGTCACCGCCCATAATTAGGTTTTCAGGCGTTCTGTCTTGAATTATTGTGGAAACATCATTTAGAAATTCATGGCGCAATTGATGAGAGGTTGGCGCATAAAGGCACATCAAATTTAAACTTGTGTTTAGTACATCAATTGATACATAAATCCATCGTCCATTTGTATCTGATGACGACGATATAACATCAACATAGTTGAGACAGTGGGGCAGGATAAGAATGGCCACTCCCGCGCTATTATCTTGTGATAAAGAATAAAAAATCTGTCTTTTGAAATATCTTTGAGAGATTCATACACTTAAATTTTTGGAATTTTGGTCTCTTGTAGAAAAGCAATATCAACTCTCTCATTTGCTAATTCTTCAAGCAAGTGGTGCTGCTTGAATTCGGTATTTAATCCTCTGCAATTGATGGTGCAGATAATCATGATTTGTAAAATGATGGTTACAACCGCCATCATTAGATTAACTGGATTTGGTTTTTAACCGGAGACCATTTACCTAATTTTCCTGCGAATTCAATGTTTCCTAGTTCTACCACAGACAAATATTCATATTTGGAAATATCAGAATCATGGAGCAGTAGACGATATTTCACGCCTCTCGCCGTTACATATGGCACTAACACTTCATCCCCTTCTGATCGGTACATTACCATTTCATCTTTCATTTGTTAACTCTGTGTTTGAATGGACACATCTGATTCTGCAACTGACATTGTATCATCATCAATATCATTTACTTCAATCTCAGATTCTGAGCTATTGTCTTCTTTATGACGCTTATTGCTTCTTAGGTTACATTTGGCAGAAGCGATATTTACCATATCTTCAAGCTGACTTAAATCAAGTGGGCTTAGCGGGAAATCGACTGAACTTTCCGTCTTCTGAGTCCTAAACTTATCCTGTCCTAATTTTAACTCATCTTCTAAGGAATTGTAAACTGGCTCTTCTGTAAGATCATCATTTTCCTGCGTGTCTTTCACAGCCACGTTTGGCTCCACTGAATTTTGAGTATTGTCTTGACTTAAGGTTATACCCTCCTCTAATACATGAATTTCATCAACTGTAGTTACTTTAACAGGATTTGACGATTTGTTTGTGTCATTTTCAGTGGCATGAACCACAACAACAGCTTCCGTAGCGGTTGTTCCAGAAGAATCTGACTCAGTTGCATCGTTTAATGGGCGATTATCTCCTGATACGGAGGGCTTGTTTTGATTTTTTGGACAGCGCCATTTAAAATGGTCAACTGTACCACATAGCAAACATTTGTTTCGATTGGGACAATCTGTTGCCAAATGGTCAGTCCTTAGACAGATCCGGCACTCTTTAATTTGCCGTCTATACCATAAGGGCAGGACAAAGCTGCCATCAAGCGTCAATCTGCTTGGTAACGGGCTATCCACTTTATCAAACCAGATGCGTCCTACACCGTTTTCTAGCATTCTGTCAAAGGGATACGTTTCCCATTCAATCTTTTGCACTTTGCCATACTTCTTGAGTTCATTCATGATTCTGTCATCTGGAATTTCTAGTGGAACTTTCATCTTCACTAGCACCCTATCTGACTCGATTTTCTCTACGTTACCATCTTCGCCTTTTACAATAAGAACATCTTCTAGAAGCTTTTCCTTGACCCCTCATTTGACACTGTTACGTTCCATACAGTTTTAGAAACATTGATAAGCCCCTGCAAAGCAGCAGGTCCCGCGCCAACGACGTCCTTTAACCCATGATACACGTTGATAGCCGTGACAACCCACCCCTTAGTTGTTATCTTAAGGCTTATGGTACGCTTATAGACCCCCTTTTGAAACCCTACCAACAAATATACGAATAGAGAGTACATTCGTATATTTGTTAGTTTGAACCACTTTCTAAGTGGTTCACTAACACCTAACCGATTAAAATGGTTTCCTAATGCATACCAACATATTACCGATTTATATTTGTTAGTCTGTTCGAGTTGACCGGGAACAGCCAACTGACTATAAAGATTTATATAATCAAAGTACTAGGCTTGCGCTTACAAATGACAAAGGAATTAAATCCACTCACTCAAGCGATCTTGCCAAATATAATGCGCTAGCCAACGAACTATAGAAATAGCATACTGGCGCGGGGAGAAATGCATTGCATTGACCACAGTAAGAGGAGCCCTATTAAATGGCTGAACCCGCCAGCTAAGAGGAGTGCCTTTAGAAAATGGAGACACAAAACGCGCTCCAACCAAGGCAAGAATTTACAAATTAAACATAAAGTTTGAAAGGAAATACTAATACGAAATATATGTATAAAGTTTATCTACAAACTCGCGCTGGAAACTAGCAAATTCGGGCAGCAATTGCAGAGCTAAATAAACGTGTGCGGTCACTAACGACTACTACTTCTACCACTACTACTACTACTACTACTATTACTACTACTACTACTACTACTACTACTACTACTACTACTACTACTACTACTACTACTATTACTACTACTACTACTACTACTACTACTACTACTACTACTACTACTACTACGACTACTTTTTTTTTCTTTTTTTTTTTTTTATAGATATCACGATCAATGGATCGTGCGGCAAACCTTTGGTATTCCAAAAACTGACATACAAATCATACAACATACAAACAGTAAAATAAACGGCAAATGAAAAGGAAAAACCTTTCAAAAATCCATCAGTCTTTCAATATAAATTTAAAAAAATCAAAATAGATGCTCACTCTTTGACAAATACTAAACCAGTACTTAACTCGAGCAAATACGGAGGAACTCGCGTATAATTCTGGGGTGGGGGGGGGGATTTTTGGCACAAAAAAGCTTTTGGTTGAGAAAGGAATTATGAAGCTTTCTATTAACGGTCTTGATGCATTTGCCCACTGAATATCAGAATGAAGTAATGCATTACAAAATTTGAAACGCAATGACATGCTCTTCATTCTAACATCTACAAGATTAAGCCCGCCATGAATTAAATCATCTATGCAAACATCCTATGATATAAAACATGCCTTCCCTTCCCATAAAAATTCTCGGACCATTTTATTTATTTCACATTCAACATGTTTGGGCATATATATAACAGAGGCCCTATACCATAACTTTGAAAGTATTACGGTATTTATAACCACGGTTCTGCCGAAAATAGCTAAATGCTGATGCTTCCACGCATTGCAGGTTTTCTTCATTTTAGCTATTCTCTCTTCCCAGTTAAGGTTCTCTTCACCCTCTCTACTGAAGTGAATACCTAGAATCTTAATTGATTCATTTGTCCATCGGATGTCACGTGGCTTATCACACCTAATCCTCCACTGACCCAAAAATAATCCAACTGATTTAGCTTTGTTTATCTTCAGGCCAAAGGCCATGAGAAAATACAATAAAATCGTGTCAAGCCTTTTAAAATCAGCATTGGTTCATGCAAAACCAGTTGTGTCATCGGAATACTGAGACACCTTTATGGGCCGATTTACACCATGAATAGCTACACCATGAAAAAGTGGTTCCTCACAGAGGGTTGCTCCTAATGCCTCCATCGCTATGACGAATAACACGAGAGACAACGAACACCATTGATGCACACTACGCTATAAAATAATGAACTGACTTTGAAAATTGTTTACGAGGTATTTGCTGCTAATATTGCCATGAAGAATTCGGATCCATTTCATGAAAGTTGGTCCCAAACCAATGTGACTGAGTGATTTAAACATAAACGCCCATTCTAATGGATCAAATGCCTTTTCGATGTCTAAACCTATAATGGCTCCTGGGGCATTACTAAGATAGAGCGGCTTGGAATAGAGCAAGTTTGATCGGTATGGATAACTTCATCCAGAATACTAGCAAGTTTTTTAGCAAGCGCTTTAGAAATGATCTTATAATCGACACAGAGGAGCGAGATGGGGATGTAATTTTCTAGGCTCTGTCGATTTCCTTTCTTGAATATAAGTTGAACATATGCTTGCGACATGGTAGAAGGGAGCCTACATGTCAGAAAATTTCATTTATTACTTGAATAAACTCTGGCCCAATGAGATGCCAAAATGTCTGGTAGATATCCACGCTAAGTCCATCACTTCCTGGAGTTTTGTCGCTCTTCATATGTTTTAGAGAAGTGGTCAGATCAGCTAGTGTTAATGGGAATTCCGTGCTCGATTTTAAGAATGCATTTTTGACATTGGCTAGCATCTCAGATGACTGTATATCATTACTATTATCAGATTTATATAACATCTGATAAAATGTGTCTACCGTTTCCATAATTTCCTTTTGCGTAGAGCACTTTTGGTTGTTGTTGTTGTTGTTGTTGTTGTTGTTTCTGTTGTTATTATTTAAACTCCTAATTAATTTCTCAACTCCTCTAGAGTTTTCGAGCCCAGACAAATATTTCGTTGGTTTCTCTCCTTCGATATACATTTGTGTTCTGCTCCTAGTTATTGCCCTTTCAACCCTATATCTGTTTATTTGCATAAGCTTTGATTTTATATCGCTTAGCCGTCCACTATGCTGACTAACAATTCGCAAGCCTCCTACGTAGGAGAAACAGAGAATACCCAAGAATTCTCCTTGCGCACCATTCACGCTTTCCCAATGGCATATTGTTTTGAATTGTGTGCAAATCCAACTTTTACATCTTCCCACCATGTTATTTAATTGTCATAGGAATTTTTGTTTCGAAGCTTATGTCGCCAAAAGCTTTTAACACAAGTTTGATATTTAGATTCATTTAGCAGCGAATTATTAATTTTCCAAAAGCCAGGGCCGCGTTTAACCCAATCGGCATTTCTAGCGTGATGTAAAACATGTCATGGTCAGAGAACGTAATGGGATACATATCAGCATTTACCAGATTTCCTTTCAATGTTCTTTGAATATGAATTCGATCAATCCTAGATGCCATTATTTGAATGCCATGTGAAATCACGATCCTCTGGATTTAATATTCGATAACTATCCAGTAAATGTTCTGCATCACATATAGCTTCTAAGTCTGCCATGCGATGCGCCACCATAGCTACAAAGTGAACTTCTGTCTCGCGTCCCATCCGTAACACAGTTAAAATGATCACCCAGGATAATATTTTCAGCAGTATCATTAAGAAGGGGTAATATATTGGACAAGATTGTACATCTTTCAGAATGCAATGACGGTGCATAGACTGAAACTAAAGTGTAATTTGACCCTGCTGTGTCGATTACAACTTTAACCCACCGTCCGTTGCTATCAGATGAAGAAGAAATGATATTCATCCAGCTGAGGCATTTTGGGAGAAACAAAATTGCAAGACCTGCACCCGGTTCATTGGCAACAGAGTAATAGAGCTCTCCATTCGTCAAACACCCGAACCCTTCAATAACCTCTATATCTTGTAATTTTGTCTCCTGCAACATAATAATGTCAACATTTCGTGCCTTTAATTCATCTAATAGTACATGTTGTTTTATGTCGTCATTTAAACCTCTGCAATTTAATGTGCAAATTAACCTTTAAAATATTTTCAAACATAAATTTAAAACCGCCTTATTTTTAATTTGATTTGTTTTTCTTACTCAAGTTCTTTTTCGCCCATTTACTAATCTTTTCATTGAATTCTGAGGCGTTTAATTCAATTACTGTCAGATGCTGATATTTTGATACATCAGAATCATTGCGTAACTGACGATAGCGCACACCCTTCTTTGTTATGTATGGGATCAATACCTGCCGCGTTTCAAAGCGGTACATAAGCATTTCAGCATTTAGAGAACTCTGTGTACTGACAGGTATATCCCAGTCAGCAACAGACACGCTATCATCATAATCATATGACATATCATGAACAGTGTCTTCTTCAACATCGGAATCTGAACTCGAGTCACCCTTTTGCAGCTTAAGACTACTTTATGTTTCTGTGAACGTCAGCTACAGCAGCCGGCTCCTAGTGATTCTTAGGCTCTGAAGCATTTCGAGTTTGATTCTTTGTTGCTTCCTTACATCGGCATTTATAATGATCAGTTGACCCACATATTAAGCATTTGTCCTTATGCGGATATGCGCTATGTGGTCGGTACTGGTACACATGTGACATGTCTTGATCTGGCGCCTGTACCATAACGGCAGAAAGAACGTATTGTCAATTGAGAGCGTACTTGGACAGGTTTTGAAATATCCTTCATCCACACTCGTCTAACTCCATTTTCTAGGGATCGATCAAATCGTTACGTCTCATTCTCGATTGGAACTACTAGACCATATTTGGCCATTTCTGCGCTAATTCGTTCATTAGGTATTTCTAATGGCGCTTTCACTTTAATTAGCAGTTAATCTGAATCTATTTCCTGTACCTTACAGACTTCTCCATTGACAATCAATCCATCCTCAAACAATTTGTCTTTAATTCCCTCATTGCATTCCGTAACATGCCACACTTACTTGCTTATATTAATCATACCTTTTAACACCTTGGGACCCGAACCAACAACCTCTTTCAGACCATGATAACGGTCAATGGTCCCCCACACTCCACCAGGCAGTCGCCACCCTAAGGCTCAAGTCCTGTTTATATTTGCAAGACACGCTTTAACGCACATGCGATAATACAGTAAGGTACGCCTAATGTAGTGACTCTCTCTACGACTGAAAATCCAACACTGGCAGCCAGAATATAAAATCAGTCAACAATAAAAGCGCTAGTATAATGGGCCGTGAAATGGGGAAAATCTCGACAACAATAGGACAGAAAAAGTAATACACAACAGAGGAGGCCGGCTGAAATGACCTCAGCAGTGATAAATAAATTACTGCAGCCTGAAAAATTTCGTCGCAAAAAATGACTTCCCCCACCAAAAGTTGCAAAATTAAATTTAACTAAACTAACGTACATACACTTATACAACAACAGCCCACAAATTAAGCATGGATGACTAGTAAAAACCGTCCGAAATCGACTTAATTAGTAGAATCAGAAGAAAGTATGTGCTAAGATTCATTACTACTACTACTACTACTACTACTACTACTACTACTACTACTACTACTACTACTACTACTACTACTACTACTACTACTACTACTACTACTACTACTACTACTACTACTACTACTACCAATACGACTACTACTACTACTACTACTACTACTACTACTACTACTACTATTACTACTACTACTACAACAACATGTCGTACAGCCACTTATCACCAATTTCACTTGCAGGAGTGGGTTGACTGTCATTTTGGTTGGCTACCCGAAGACTTCGATGGAGTCAAGCATATTGTTGTATATTCCACGAAGATTTGGGTGCCCGATATAACATTATACCAGAAGTAAGTATCAGATGTGCAAGTTCTTGTAATTAATATGCTCGATGTTAGGTTGCATATTGTTGTATATTCCACGATCATTTGGGTGCCCGATATAACATTATACCAGAAGTAAGTATCAGATGTGCAAGTTCTTGTAATTAATATGCTTGGCGTTCGGATGCATATGGTTTAATGCTCCTCATCATCATCATTTGACATAAATCCAGATTTAAATAAGAAGACTACCACGGCACATTTTGAAATAAGTGCTGGCCTAATATCCCTATTGCTTTGAAATATACTCATATTCGAATGCAGTTCGGGAAGAGTATTCATATTCTGGTGTACTTTCGAGCACATAGTTTATTAGAATGAGTCTGTTTTGAGCGAATTTTGGAAAAGATTAAATTTCAATGTTATCAAATTCTGCGGATCTCTACTCGATAATGTCCTTTGTATAGCAAGCAAAAATATCATGACCAATAAACCTGGGAGATTCTTGAGACTGCATTGAAATCAAATTTCGGCCATCTTGTCGAATATTATTATGGGGTAGAGAAGGACACATGCAGACTCGTTTTGTGGGATCCCTGTGCTAGAAATTTCATATATTGCGAAGATACAGGTTTATACCTGACAATGAAATAATTGTTGTGCTTTCTTAATCCTTTGGACAATGCATTCCCACATCATCAACTCCATGGCAGGCAGCCCCTCATTATCATAACATTCAAGTACATCTGCGACTTATTGACTGAGTTGAACTCAACAACAAATATCACGATCTTTGTGAATCGGGCTGAAAGCAAGGATACAATGATCAGCCGTGACAGATTTGGATATTGCCACTGCAAATGATCTGAAATTCATTCCTTGCTATTGTAAAAGCACTAATAAACCAAGTATGCGACAAGCCAGTGTAAAGGCCACACATCTGCATGGTTTAGGTAAATGTATTGTCGTGGCGAAGCACGTTACAACATGCACGGCACCGTAGGATGTGAAGATGAAGATGAAGAAAATCTATCAGGACAGAGGACATGTAGCTATTCTATACTTTTTGGATAATGTTTTTGTCAAAGCTATTTTTACATTTTCGAATATTACACTTTTAGTCTTACATCTTCTGTTGGGGTTTTTGGTCTTTATTTTAAAAGAATCAAGATGATCTTTTATTTGTAAACGGATTGGATTCATAAAATACAAATGAGATTAGCATTGTTGTAGTAACACCTAAATAGGTTTCTAATTATTTAGTCTAATATTTTATGCTTATTATATTCACATCATTACTTGCACATATGGATCTTTTCCCAATGACGCATTAAGGACAATAAATTACTAATGAAAATCATACGTACATTATTTTTAGTGAATTTTGTCTAATTTTTCACGATCTACAATATTATTATACATGTTTTACTGTTAAAATGTACCACACATATAGTGATTAGTAAAATGCGTCCACGACATTAAAATCGTTGCCCCTACGCCCTACGAGATATAACAATGGAAAGTTATACCCTATCTCGAATGTTCAGTCCAGTGTTTTATGCTATAATACATAAGGGAAATGAAACAGACACAGTACCTGGTATTGTCGTCATACCTTTACTGTATAAATTTGGTGAAGAATGTTAAAATATGTAGATATTGAATGTCCATTTGCAAGCCAAGAGAAGACTGTTTTTGCAGATTTGTCACTGGAATCTGGAATGACAGTCTCGAGAGTCATTCCAGTGGTAAATTATCAAGAACTGTCCCCTCATGGCATGCAATTTGGCATTGCTCAAGAACACTGTAGGGGCCGGTTTGACAGCTATGCCATGAGGCGGTTAAAATAAAATAAGAGATGATGATAGGCCTATATTCATAGCCGTGATCATTGTGATTTACATACTTTCAACCGTGACTTCCCACAATCCCATTTCCAAGGTAACTATAGAGGGGAGCTGTTGAATATTTTAAAACTAATTTGACTGGATGTTGTCGGTGCTTATAGCAGCAGCACAGTTAAATTAATTTCAAATATTCAACAGAATGTTTATTAAATAGTAAAAAGCCATACAATTCGTACAGCTTACAGTCTTTTCAACGTTCCTGATAGCCATAGCTACGTCATTGATTACGTATTTTGACTGTGACGTCAGCCTACATATAAAATAATTGATTATGATGTCAACACTTGAGTGACAGGTTGGATAACTTATACCTTCTTCTGTCCATAAGAGAATTGATCCATTGCGATTGGGTCTACATGCGTCTGGCATGGCAAAGCTAACTATCTGAATGCTCTTGCTATATATATGAGGACACTTATTACAAGTGGGTAGAACACACATTACAAGTGGTATTGGCCGTTTAATGATCAAATTTGTTCATGACAATTTCAAAGGTGGGGTCTATTTCTAGCTAAGCTCTGTCCGTTCTTTCGGCGTCTTGAAATCAATTTATATACTTTTGGATCACGACTTCCCATCATCCCAATGTCAAGGTAACTATACAGATAAGGTGTTGAATATCCTGAAACTAATTTTACTGGGCGCCTTTGCTGCCTATGGCCGTGACAGTGTCCGGTCAAAGTGTCTGGCCAAATTACTTGCAAAATATTCAACAGCATGTTGATTAAAAAGTAGACATAAAATTTATACACTTGACACTATTCAATATTCACGATGGAGCTACAGACGTCATTCACAAAGCATTTTGACTATGACGCCTGTGAAGCTTTTATAGGACGCAATTGATAATGGTAAAAAAAAACCCAACACCTAGGAAAATTACTGTCAAATTTTCAACAGAATGTTGATTAAATAGTAAGGCCATACAATTCGTACAATGCCCAGTCAAATTAGTATCAACATATTAACAGAATGGTGAATATTGTCTGTATGTCCACATGTTGGATCTGTCAATAAAGATTGCTTGCTTGCTTATTTTTTTAACGCACTGACAACGCGATGACTTCAATTTCTGTGCTAATCTCGCCTACGGAGTGCACCCGTTAGTTTACTTTGTTGATCATCATTTCCCCGGTCGGGGGGATCGAGCCGTCATCCTGTAATTCCGCATAGCATCAGCAACCCAGACATCTTTCCACTGGACCACCGCACCAAGACAAGAATCGGAGACTCTGATACACTGGCGAATTCATATGAGACTATCTTTTGAACGCACACCGTATGGTGTATTCTATGCCCTGACCCGTTCTCCAATGCGACGCTGGCAGTAGTTGATGGATGGATTGATTGATTGATTGATTGATTGATTGATTGATTTGATTGATTGAGTGATTGATTGATTGATTGATTGATTGATTGATTGATTGATTGATTAAATCCCGGGGATTAAATCGTAAAGACATAAAATTCGTACACTTGATGGACTATTCAATGTTCCTGATGAAGCTATTTACATCATTCATCACGTATTTTGATTGGGACTTCATCCTACATATCACGTAAATAATTATGACGTCATATGCTTGGATGACGGATCAGATACATCCATTAACATAGAGATATCCTATGCCCATTTGCAGACCAAGAGACCGTTGTTTTTGGCACTTTACCATTGGAATGATAGGCTCAGTTATCGAGCCAGTCATTCCAGTGGTAAATTTTCAAAAATGTCTACCTGTTAGATGTAAATGGTAGTTTCTCAAGATTAATACGGAAGCCATGTTTGCCAGTTTGATCGGGACGAGTGTTGAAGTGGAGATTAAGAAATGTGCGTGGGTACAGTGGGACAGATCACAATACCATTTTATTTCTGATGCAAATGTACAGTCCGCAATTAGCCCAGGCTTATATCGCTCTTGTTGGTGTTAGGAGATCTGGCGAGAACGTGAATGGCCACAATCCCTAGTGAATAATGGCCTTTCCAGTCTTAGCTATGCCCGGCTCACCTCTAGCTAAGCTCCACCCACACTTCGCAGTGTTGGGATTGATCGATCCACGCGAATTCCCTGACTATCAATTTCCTGAAATCTATACAGGTAAGCCATTGAATAGTTTGTAACTAATTTGACTGGGTGCTGTTGCAGTCTATGGCAGCAACAGCGCCCAGTCAAATTAGTTTCAAAATATTCAACAAGTTATGTATTAAATAGTAGACATGCAATTCTTACAACAACTCATAGTCCGTCTTCAATGGACCTTTCCAATTGTATCCTTCGAATATATGACGTCATATGACATCATAGCCATCTAAGTGACGTGCATGCTGACATCATAATCATTACGTCATAAATGATTATATTTGGCCCGTCTTTTAATAATTTCTATTCCAATTAACAAAAAAGAATTTACTGATTTTGGAGGATATATACATATATCATCGTCTGCGTCAGATGTCAGTCAGTCAGTGAAGATCCAGCGGGCGAGACAACTATCCCATTCCCCCCATAGTGAGCGTATGCGTATGCGTATGAGCGATCTAGCCAATATATATCCTAAATCTATGGTTCCAACTAAAAATATAGGCTCGCTCTCTCTATCTAGTCAGCTGTTGGAGACCACAATCCTTTGCGCAAAATGGCCGCGCCTATACGCAATTCTAGACACAACCCGAATATAAGCGTAGCCGTGAGCGGCCATGCAAAAGCTGATACATCCCACACGTTTGTAGTGTACTAATTAACTGATGACAGAAATGAAGAATCTAGTTTTAGCTATGCCCCGCCCATCTCTAGCTTAGCTCCGCCCACTCTTTACCCGTTTTGGGATCGATCGATCGCTGCACTCCCTGAATCCCAATTTCCAGAAAATTCTACGGGTAAGCTGTTGAATAGTCTGAAACTAATTTGACTGTGTGCTGTTGCTGACAACAGAATGTTTATTAAATATTACAGACATACGATTCGTACATCTCGACGGACTATTAAGCACGTGTGATGGGCTTAATTACGTTATTCATGGCATAATTGATTATGACGTAAGCCTACATGTGACCCAGATCTACAGAACTAGTACTTTAGCCACACTATACCCAGAGAACGCAGCTTACTTGGCCGATGCTGAGCCGATACCGTGCCGATACTTTCAGTATCGGCCCGGTATCGGCCCAGCATCGGCCCAGTAAACTGCGTTATCAGGGTACATGCATTACACGATGCATGCGGTAGAGAGCATTATCCAGATATATATAATGCAAACAATCCATAAATTTATGACAGACACTGTAACTACGCCGACCACGCTCAGGAAATTGTATCGCGTAGCCTACACCTCGCAAAACACGTGCCTAAGTAATAGACTAATGGTACACAGTTAAGCTTTGCGGTTGCACATGCAGTAGAAAACGTTTCCTTATTCAATTCAGCTTCATCATTTTATATTGCAGCAGCTTTGGCGACGGTTTAACTGAAGCGATGAGGGAATTCCGAGCCATAATCTACCACAATGGCAAAGTTGTGCTAAATTTTCCACATGTTGTACACTCTGTCTGTCCTATTGATGTGACGTATTTCCCATTCGATACACAAAAATGCACGTTCAAATTGGGAACGTGGGCGTATCATGGATTAGAAGTCGACGTGGTTAATACAAGGAAAACTGGCGACGCTACCACGTACGTCAGCAATGGCGAGTGGAAACTATTGCTTATCACTGTCGCCACACACAAAAAATACTACGTTTGCTGCCCAGAGCCATACCCTGATGTGACATTTGTGCTTTATCTAAAGCGAATGCCTTTGTTCTATATGTTCAACCTGGTGTTTCCATGTATGTTGATAAGCTTCATCTCCATGTTATCCTTCTGCCTGCCACCGGAGTCTGGTGAGAAGGTATCGCTGGGTATCACAGTCTTATTGTCTTTGACCGTGTTTCTGCTTATTGTCTCGGAATCCATGCCTGCCACTTCTGATACTATACCAATGATAGGTAAGAGAAGCTGTTGTAACAATAATTTAATTGGATTTTAAACCATACTTGCTGAAACTAATCAACCTGTACATTTTTGCAATAGTAATCCTATGAAGCCAAGAGAACGGTGACATCATCTAGGTAGGTATAAAACAAGTGTGATAGCCATTAACACCGCATTACTACACGAGAAACATGATAATTAACATTAACGTGTGTACACTAGTATCATACAGTAGCGAACGCGCGCACGCACATCGCACGCACGCACGCACGCACGCACGCACAATTTGAACTGGGTTGCTAAACCCCGTTTATAGGCCTAATGCTGATATTACAGCACATTACAAACTATTGTAAAGCCGTTTGTTTCTCTCCAGGTCAGTATTTCGCTGCTACTATAGTTCTCGTCTCCCTGTCCTGCCTTATGACGGTCATGGTCCTCAATGTTCATTTCCGGGGCAACAATGGACGCCAAGTTCCGAACTGGGTACGAAAACTGGTATTGGAATTTCTCGGGAAAGTGTTATTCGTTGCTCCAATGGTTCGTGGCAAAGTCAATTACAGGAAATCTAAGGTTTGTCACATGTGTGTATTGTTCATATAGTAATGTAATCTATAGGAATCATACACTCACATATAGTCATCGATACAGACACATACTATAAATTTGATGCGGGCTCTTGGTCCTTGTCAACAGAATAGTATTGTAAGTTGTTTCCATCAGATACACAACGCGACCACTCTTTTACTCACTCAGATTACTTTTATTTTAATGTCCTGAATACATTTACATATGTAAATATCTGAACAATGTCGAGCGCAAATGTTATCAGAATGACGCTAAAAAGCATGACCTAGTTAGAGTTGAATATAGGGTAAATGCCGCATGGTGAATCTTGAGTCATTTGGTGTATGGGCTTAGTCTTTACAACGTTTAAACACATCTAGGCATACGGCCAAGGACATGCATTTTCACAATACCCCTACCTGTGGTTGAACAACGCCAAACTGGTATGGTTTTATAGCCCAATGTGTTCTGGCTAAGTAAAGTGTTGTTGGAGTTTCCATCTCCATGGCCAATAAGCTTTAAACCGTTGCTATGGTAACCATGCAAGTTAGAAAATGGCTGAATTCTATAATGTGGCTACAATGCTTCTCATGCATATCACTATTGATGACAACTTTCTCATTCGTACCTGGCAGAGATATATAGTTGCAATGTATTACAATGCTTACCATAAGCGCCTACAAAACGGTAAAAATTATTTTTCAATCTTGTATGTTTTCCCGTAAACACTTATATAATAACGTAATATTAGATAATATGAGATAATTACCATTATAATAATTTTTTGTTTTCTAACTAAGCAGAAATTGGGTCTTTATCAATGATTAATATGCATAGTAAGTACTGCGAACATAGAAAACAATGCGAATACATAGGTGGAGATCTTCAATGGACCTTTCCAAGTTCATCCATCCATCATATGACGTCATAATCATGTACGGTGTAGTATAACGTAATAAGCGTGATGTCATGAATGATTCGAAATAGTCCGTCTGTAACGCGTAATAGTCCGACACGTTGCACTAATTGTATGTATTTACTATTTAATAAACATTCTATTCAATATTTTGAAACTAATTTGACTGGACGCCGTTGCTGCCATGAGCAGCAACAGTGCCCAGTTAAATTAGTTTCAAAATATTTAACAGCCCACTTGTATAGTTTTCTGGAAATTGATAGTCAATGAGTTCAGGGATCGATCGATCCCAACACTAGAGCGGTGTGGGTGGAGTTTAGCTAGTGATGGGCGCAGCATAGCTACAACTGGACAGGTTCATTACAGTAACCCTATAAAGAACAACCGCATTAGTGTAAAAGCTTGATCTCTTTAATGCAAGTCAGGTGTCATCTGATTTGATTTTGCTACCTAGATAAGGTAGTTCTTTGCACGCTATGACTGTTTTAATGAATCAACATGACCAGATGCCACTACAACTGTCTACTGTATGTCTGCCATTCGTCTGACTGTCAGGTTTTTCTGCCAAGTCTCTCATAAATTGTACCCCTTAGACATTTAGAATTATTACATTTCATCTGAATGGCTTTGTGTTATTTCTATAAATTATGTGTATGTACATTCTTCTTATTATTGCTTTATCTTATCCTCAAAGGATTTGTGATTGCTATTGGTATGAATTTTTTTACCAGCGTGTGTTGCTTGTTATTTTTAGAGCATTTTGCTATTGTTGTTATAGTCAGTTACAAACAATATTGCCTGTTATCACACCATATGATGCAGGATAAACAAGTATCTAGAGGTATGCGAGCCTTGCAATTAGCAATGAAGGCAGTACTCAGGATTTTCTTTATAGCACTACTAGAGTGGGTGAAAGAACACAACCGTTATTTTGTCACTGAGAACATGAAGTCTCTTCTATCTGATATTCAGCATATAGCAAGATCTGGAGATTCTGGCATGGCAAGACACCATCTTGAAGTGGTGGAAAGCCAATGCCATGGATCAGAGCAGCAGGAAGACCTAACTTATCTAGTTATTCCCTGTGCACATAGCATTTAGGAAGATGCCAGAAACGGTGAAGCCAGAAGCATATGCTCACGTAGAAGGCTACGGGTTGTTTTGTCCATAGATCGACAGACATTACATTATCTGTCTAATCACTAGAACAAACCCTCAGCCGTAAATGCAAGGATCAAGGACGAATTATCGGCTTTACTCTTTGGAAAGTTCCGTTGAAAAGAGTACGCTTTACAAGACATGTGTATGAACAATTTGCAGCTTCCTTCCAAGCATTATGTGATGTAAGTAACCAAAACAAAGCACATTGGGAACGGATCATAGCGAGATTGGACAGGGATGAAGCGGATGCCAACAAGATGATACGGCTCATTTCAGAACTGTTGGAAAGTTTACCCCCAGCTAGACAGCATGTAGGCTGATTAACTTATTACCATGCTTTGTTGCTTCGTCCCATGTTGCGGATTCTTATCAACTGTGTCGTGTCTAGAAAACCACGAAATGAACAATTTCTTAAAGAATGTATTGGAGATAGCACAAAGTCACTAGGCCTTTGGACGCCAAGTACACGCATTGAACCATGCGCTTTCACAGATATAAAGTAATTGACATCTACCAAGCAGACAAAGTTCACGATTGATTCTGAGGTACTTTTGCGTCATTTGTTAGTCGTCTCTAAATAGAGAGAACTTGGACGTGCTAATATAGTTAAACATGGTCTTGCAGATGCTCATCCATCATTGTTCAATGATGCTGGCACAATGAGAAAAGCCGCAATGCTGGCTCTTTCTACGATAAGGGAATCAATCTCCATTTGATTACAGTCTTGCACACTCAGAAATAGGCAGTGAAACAACTTCCTATACCATAGTTAGCATTCCTATGCGTAGATCATTTAGTGATCGGTCATTTGTCGATCTTGGTGATCTTGCAGTAAAACGTCGCCATGCAGTATTCTCAGTGACTGTTGTCATTGATAGCTCTGACAAGCATACATCAGTTAAATCAGCAGAGTGTGTGCATCGAGAAAGACAATTTAATGCCCAAACATGTACATTATGTATGACATATTGCCCCTCCTTGCAACACATTAGTTGGCAATGCTATAAAAAGTCCTTCAAATTTCTGGCGCACTTAGTGACCATAGGCTTGTCAAAGAAATCTCGTCGTCAGAAATAAAATAACTCTAGATCCATCTTTAGGCCATGAACTTCTTCCGATACGGGAATTCTTCTTCATGCTATACGCTACTTAGTGGATTATTCCCGGCTTGTAGTCAAATGTGAGTATATGGATGTTCTTGTTCCTTTGCTCTGACAACTATCATTCTAATGGATCTACTGCTACAAAGGCAGTCATGCATTCAGAACACGTAGTGTATCTATAAATAGACAACGATTTTTTCAAATACCTGAAATTGCTCCGTGATTCGGTCCATATATTTATAAGACCATATCTTCTATACATGCATTGGCCGGATGTGATTCGACAAGTGCATTTCACATAATATGAACGTGTACTGTATACAATGTCCTAAGTAAAACACCAATCGTTTTGCGCTTTCAACATTCGGCATTTCCTTGTCAGTTGGCGATATTCTACCAGCTGGCAGAGTTCATAATGGCATTGTATTGCAGGGAACCTGACCTGGGTTATATTATGGCGGAAACAACCGATATAGCTGCTTCACAGTTCCCGCCAAGAGAGAACGCGTTCCAGCAACACGATATGCATTGTCACTACCAAGCACGTGCGTAGTGTAGCAGTAATATCGTGGAGCCAGATCTACCAAGTCCAGCCGGCTGCGGATGGGATACATTAGATGGCGGCATGCTTACGCCTGTACCTATGCATTTGGGTCTTCTAGATCGTATCAACCTGTGTTGCACTGGTGGTGTGTGTACAGATCGGGAGCCACGCCCATTCCCCTCAGTTTGGTATGCGTTGCCTTCTAACACGCCAGTGACACGCACAATGCAAGAATATATACCTAGTTTGGGCAATGATGGTGATGAACTTTACAATATTTTAATTAGATTTGTTCAGTTTTCGCAACACCATATACTTAAAGTAAGAGTCGTAGCATAACCTGTCTATAAAGACCAACTGTCTTTTGATGGTAAAAGAAGTTAGAGAAAGTTGTTTTTGGGTAACTACAAGGCCGGAGTCGCGAGAAACCAATGTCTATTAACAACAAAAGCAAATGATATAAGAACTGACCAACATTAAATCTTTCACCAATGATATCATAATTTCAGCTTCAAGCCATCCATACAGCGAAACAGTTAGGCCGTACAGATTTTGAAAATAATTTTACTGGAATCCGTTTCCTTCCATGCAAAGTAATCTTACAATATCCAAATGAATATCTTTTAAACCATAAAGGATTTCGTGTATGTGATCTGTAGTTTTGCAAAGATTTACATATCAATGATTTTCCCAAGTGACCTTTCTAGTTTACCCATCCATCATCTGAGGTGATATGTCGTCATAGTCAATTAAGCGACGTGTATGGTGACGTCATATTCAATTACAGCATGAATGGCTGGATTTAATCCGTCTTAAACGCTTAATAGTCCGACACGTTGTACAAATTGTATGTCTTTACTATTTACTAAACATTCTGTCGAATATTTTGAAACAAATTTGACTGGTCGCTGTTGCTGCAATAGGCTTCAAAATATGTAACAGCTTACCCGTATAGTGTTCTGGAAATTGATAGTTAAGGAGTGTAGGGATCGCTCGATCGCAGCATGAACGAGGTGTAGGTGGAGTTTAGCTAGAGATTGGCGGAGCATAGCTAAAACTGGAAAGGTCCTTTGATGCTTCCCTAAGGTATCCAGTTATGCCAGTTTGACTGTAATTGAGTATTTCTAAATATCCATGACCATTGTTCCATATTTACAGGCATATTGATCAATGGTCAATACATAAGTTGTGCATAGTTAGGCGACATTTAATCTATATATATATATATATATATATATATATATATATATATATATATATATATATATATATATATATATATATATATATATATATATATATATATATATATATATATATATATATATATATATATATATATATATATATATATATATATATATATATATATATATATATATATTAATATATATATATATACTGTATATACTCAGCAGCTTATTGTTACGTTTAAATTGGTATTCTAGAAATTCAAAGTTCAACATATATCAACGGAGGTTTTCAGTTTTAGGTATTCCCCGCCCATTTTAGTTAAGCTCTACCCACGCTTTGTCTGCAGTCTTTGAACCTCTGAATGTCCAGAAAACTATACAGGTAAACTGTTGAATATTTTGAAACTAATTTGACTGTGTGCTGTTGCTACCTATGGCAGCAGCTGTGGCAGCAACAGCACCCAGTCAAATTAGTTTCACTTTTCAACCGAATGTTTATTAAAAAGTAAACACATATAATTTGTACAACTTGACAAACTATGAAGCGTTTATGACTGATTAAATCGCGTCATTCATGACGGAATTGATTATGACGCCAGCCTACATGTGACGTGGATGATTGTGATGTCATGTGATTGATTGAGAAACTGAATTCATCAATTGGTCCTAACACGTACAAGACATGGGCGGACGTGGCGCCGCCTTAGAAATGGGCGTGGGTAGCCACAAATGGATCGGTTCACTCCGAACCATATGCGTAGGAAGTGGGGGCATGGGAGCAACCCCCATCCCCACACACCACTTATTTGGAGCAATGGTGTATGTTGGCAAATACATTAGTTTACCCCTAATCACACACACCCCGACACACACACACACCCCGTACACAAGCTCAACCGCCACCCCACCCACTCCCCACACACACGCAAACAGCCACGCATGCAAGCAAGGACGCACGCACGCACGCTCGCGTAGACATACTATTTGAACGTCTGAACCTGAAATTCCATATTTACCCAACGAAATTGCCGGAAGTGCCATCTCAGAACATCTACATTTCAAAATCCTTTCGGGGAGGGACCATAGGGCCGGCGATATGCGTTTAAGGATGTCTCCCAATACCTCCACTTTGGACACGTTCCTACGGTTTTCATGTTAATGTTACCACGAAATATCATTTCACAAACAAATGATGTGCATGGTGATTCATATCTGTAGATTAATACCGTGATGTAAAAGCATATATTATTATATCTAACAAATGCTGCTCGTGTGTTTAAGGTCAAGAGATATGCTGAGAATACCCGGGACATGAATGCAATTTGGAATACGTATGCAAATGGCACAAGTGGGCAAGCATACGCAAACGTTGAATCGAATGTCAACTCCTTCAAAGATGAGCATGTTGTGCCCAGTGTCATGGATGACATATTTAGTAACAATGTCCATGGTGTGGAAAATATGCAGGAAATGCGTGAACTGCAGCGGGATTTGGACCAGGAACACAATGTACCATCTACATTGGAGAATCACATCGACGATTACGACAGGGAGGATATGTTAGACAAAGAATGGCGACAAGTGGCGTTAGTCCTTGACAGGTTATTTCTTTATCTTTATGTTAGTATCGCGGTGATTACACCAACGGGGATTTTTCTTAAGGCAACAAGACAGTACTATAGTGTATATAATCTTGAAAAGATTCATTGATGGAGGGATCCGATCTGTCACTCAAGTATATGATGTCATAATCAATTACGTCACATTTAGTTTGACGTCACAATCATGATGACGCATTATAAACCCAACATATAGCTTGAATATTGAATAGCTAGCGGAGCTTACCTAGAGATGGGCGGGCATAGCTAGAAATGGGCGGGGCATGCCTAGAAATGGGCGGTGCATACCTAGAAATCCCCCCACCCCCATCTCCGTTATTGTTTACATGTGGTTGTGGACATACTCGAGTTACCACGCTGCGCAATATTGCCAAGCGGATTA
This sequence comes from Chaetoderma sp. LZ-2023a, assembly GCA_034401795.1. Classification (NCBI taxonomy): domain Eukaryota; kingdom Metazoa; phylum Mollusca; class Caudofoveata; order Chaetodermatida; family Chaetodermatidae; genus Chaetoderma; species Chaetoderma sp. LZ-2023a. The sequence goes on from CM067360.1 coordinate 56,030,136, forward strand.
GATATAGCCTACGTATATGTTTTATAAATGTGTGCGTAGTTGTGTATATTTGCCAATTTCGCCGGATATATCCTACGGTTATGTCGTAAATGTGCGATAATGATTTTGGAAAGCTATCTGTTAGCGTGTATTGTAAATAGTTGTCGATATTCAAAATATACGCTGTAGGACTGCCAATACTGTGTGCGTATTTAGAACTGATGATTGGATTTTTTCATATTATCTGGTACAATAATTTTAAATGATTAATAAGTTAATCACGCATGTCCGGTAGAGAGAACGCAGGTTTGCATAATTTAATTAATATTATATTGACGGAAAATCTCTGACACTAATGGGACATTATTATACTCACGGCGCCGGTGTGAGTATTACGGTTGGTGTCGTCAGACTGTCAGTCAGTCAGCCAGCCAGCCTATCTGTCTGTCTGCCTGCCTGCCTGCCTGCCTGCCTGCCTGCCTGCCTGCCTGCCTGCCTGCCTGCCTGCCTGCCCGCCTGCCTGCCTGCGTACCTGCCTGCCTGTCCGTCCGTCCGTCCGTCCGTCAGTCAGTCAGTCAGTCAGTCAGTCAGTCAGTCAGTCAGTCAGTCAGTCAGTCAGTCAGTCAGTCAGTCAGTCAGTCAGCCAGCCAGCCAGCCAGCCAGCCAGCCAGCCAGCCAGCCAGCCAGCCAGCCAGCCAGCCAGCCAGCCAGCCAGCCAGCCAGCCCGCCCGCCCGCCCGCCCGCCCGCCCGCCCGCCCGCCCGCCCGCCCGCCCGTCCGTCCGTCCGTCCGTCCGTCCGTCCGTCCGTCCGTCCGTCCGTCTGTCTGTCTGTCTGTCTGTCTGTCTGCCTACATACCTGTCTGCCTGCCTGTGTGTGCGTGCGCAGATGCATGTAGGTCTGTCTGCCTGCCTGCCTGCCTGCCTGCCTGCATGCATGTATGCATGCCTGCCTGCCTGCCTGCATGCCTGCCTGCCTGCCTGCCTGCCTGCCTGCCTGCGTGTGCCTGCGCGTGTGTGCAGATGCATGTGGGTCTGTCTGCCTGCCTGCCTGCATGCCTGCCTGCCTGCCTGCCTGCCTGCCTGCCTGCCTGCCTGCCTGCCAGCTTGCCTGCCTCCCTGCCTGCATGCCTGCCTGCCTGCCTGCGTCTGTCTGTTTATCCGAGGCATATCTATGAAGTAGAATCACCAAATTTGGTACATACATTGATATTATGAGTGCCTAGAAGAGTTTTTTGGGGGTCAATAGGTCAAAAATCGAGGTCACAGGGTCACTTAATGCATCATGAAATACACATTTCTACCCAGAATGTAAGTAGGTAGAATCACCAAATTCTGCATATAGATTGATATTATGAGTGGCTAGAAAATATTTTAGGTTGGCGTCAAAAGGTCACAAATCGAGGGCATGGGTCATGTAGTGCATCCCAAAATGCAAATCTTTAGCCATAGATCAGGAACACAAGAAGTTAGAATCACCAAATTCCGTACATAGATCGATATTGTGAGTGGCTAGAAAATGTTTTAGTTTGCGGTCAAAATTAAAAAATCGAGGTCATTGGGTCACTTAGTGCATCCAGAAATACACATTTTAGCCATAAATGCGAACCGTAATAAGGTAGAAGAATCACCAAATTAGGCACATAAATTGATCCTATGAGTGGCTAGAAGATGTTTTAGTTTAGAGTCAAAACGTCAAAAATCGAGGTCACTGGGTAACTTAGTGCATAACGGAATACAGATTTTCGTCAATAACTCTGCAGTGTAAGCAGGTAAAATTACCAAATCGGTAACATACATTCATCTTGTGGTTGGCTAGAGGTCAAACTTTGTTTCAGATCAATATTTCAAATATCTAGGTCATAGGCTCACTACACATCTTTAGCCATAAATCGGGAACGCAAGTAGGTAGAATCACCAAATTAGGACCACCCTTTCATATTATAGGACGCTAAAAGTTCTATTAGTTTCATGGCAACGCATCAAATAACTAGGTCACGCGCGCATAAAGTGCATACTGGAATGAAGACGGTCGAACAACCAGATTTAGCACACGCATTCATATTGCGACAGCTTATGATAGATCTGAGTTTGAGGTCAACGGATCAAGTATCTAAGTCATGGGGGTCACTAAGTACATTGTTAAGACATAGCGCAAAGGCGTGAGTCAGCATCTTCCTCGTGTGCATTCTAGTTATTATTATTATTATTATTATTATTATTATTATTATTGTTTATTGGCAAGCAATATACTCGATCCATATGTGATCAGATCATACAGCAAATCAGTACGTGTTCTGGGGGGTGGGGGCATTTCTATGTATGCCTCGCCCATCTCGTGAAGGAGTAAATTCTAGGTGATTAAAAAGCAAAGTGTATTAAAGAATCAATATCGTATAACTCAAAGGCTTGTTCTGTTTTAATTGGTGTACGTTAGTCAGATACACAGACATATGAGATGATATAGCGTAGCTACATGTGCTAACGGGCAAATCAGATGAGATTATTTGTTGGTCAGTGTTAACATAAATATTAGATGAGCTAGTGTGTTTAGGTGTGCTCACTTATATATATAAACAGCTTTAGTGTTAAAGGTTCGTACCTCCCTCCCCCTCCCCACCCCACCCACCCCCACCCCCCGCCGCCCCCCCCCCCGCCACCCGCCCCCCCCCCGCCACCCGCCCCCCCCCCCTAATTTGGCTGGGTGCTGTTGCTGCCTATCACAGCAACAGTGCCGAGTCAAAATTGTTTGAACAGAATATTTATTAAATAGGAAACACATACAATTCGCACAACAACGCATAGTCTGTCTTCAAATATGCGTTCGTGACGTACTTATCTACGTCATTCATGACGTCATTCATGGCGTCATTATGACATCATTCATTATGATTTCATTCTACACGTCAGGTAGTTGATTATGACGTCATATGGTGGATAGATAAAGTGGAAAGGGTCATTAGCGTAGCAGGCGTGGCTTTTGTCTTAGACAACGGTATGCAGGGCATCGTAGTTTATATGGCTATTCGCAAAATTCAGTTTCAAGCCTTTAATCCCACAGATCTCCTTCACTTTTTGACTGTTCATCATTTTATATGAGTAGACTTAGGAGACGTTGAAGCGAACTCAGTCATATAATAATTTGTAGGGATTTCATCGGCAAATGAGCCTAAAATGACACGCATTTCGGGTACTATCGCTGGTACTTTATTGGATTGTCTATAAAAAAAACCACCATCGGTATCAAAGTAAGAAACGACTCGATCGAACATCGCTAATGTTCAATATTGGTGGAGATGAGCATGTGGGGTTACGAAAGCTGTGATTACTATATTAGTGTTACATGAAATACGATCAAATTCATCTATATCGGTAATAACGGTTCATCATTACAACACATAATGCCAGCAACCTATTTGGTTCGATTTGTAAGCAGTTCACGCATCTGTTTGGTGATTTTTATTCTAGTTGTAACCCCTCTGTTTGTAAATATTCCTGGATATAGCTTCGACCTTCCGTTTCCGTTTTACATTCGATCGGAAAACCTGAGGCCTTCTGGTTTAGCTTTAAGAACTTGTCTATGTAACAACTAAATAGTGTTCTACTAGTCTTTAAATAGTGCCAGACTTCAAAGACTTGACGAATTTGATAGCCTAGCTCTAAGACTTTGCTTAGCTCTGAGGTAGGCCAGACGCTTCCTAAGCTATATTCGTCATCGGTATGTATGTATCGGGTTTGAGAGTGGAGCTTTGCACAGGAATAGCATAGCGTGAATAACAGTTTACCGTACATGTTTACGGGTAAGATAGGATGATAGCGATCTCTAGGAGGAATGACCTTAGACTTAATTACGCCAAAAGATGTTACTGATGTGTTGAAAATCATCCCTAAATTACTTCGGGTTCTCCGACTGGAAAGCCTTTGTATTTGAACAAATATGGACACAAACTACAAATATCTGAGTAGTGGATAATTTTACCATCCTAATGTCTGTCATACAGTCTAATGGCATTAGTTCTCCCTCCAAAAAGAACATCTCTAGGTGTAATACCATCCCTATAAATGATAGCATTCACTAATTCAGAAGCTACACGATTATATTTTAATCTCTGTTTAAATTGGCAAGACCAATTTTCCTAAACCTTGAAGCTATTTTGCCGACATTATTATAGCCTTGTGAGACGTCTAAAGTAGCAATCTGACATTGTAAGAGATGGTTCAAACGGACTTCTTATCCTATTTCTATCCTTTGGAAAACATGTCAGACATTCGTGACAGATAAAAGATAGGCTGTCTTTAAATATGATTCCACCAATCTCGAAATAAAGATCCTTTCAACAATTCTTTATGATTTGAATAGGTCTCAAGGAAGTATTATTGTATAATTCCCTTACAACAGGATGGTTATCATAGGAGCGGGGATTGTGGGCTAAAATTATAGCATCACGATGGATACAGGCGGTCTTTTGGGTCTTCCCGCCATTCTTTGATTTAATCATGTCTGTAGCTAATAGACAACATAAAAAGTCCTTCATAACAGAATCACTATAGAACACATGTTCCTTCTTTATCAAATTGTGTTGTGTTGCCTTTTGCCTGCCTGACGCATGCTGTGCCAGGTGCAAATTCTACTCCTTTCTAAGCGGGCAGATGTTCTGGCATTGCAAGAACGTGCCCGAACATAGACCATCGCCGGTGCGCTACACTCCTGACAGTGGCTGTGTTACACGGTTTGTAGAATGTTGCATTTGATATTGGACTGTGTGGTGAGCGATGATTTGTAATGGCGCAATGGCTCGCTGATGCTTGCAGTGACATGCATCAAGTTGTTCAAGTTTGTTCAGCTTTTGGAGCAGCCCAGCTGTTGCATTTGTACAGCATTCGTGAAATACATGTTGCATCATACAGTTGCGTAATCCCTTTCATGAGTGATTTTGGAGCCACGATCCTACAACTTCCAAAATGACTGGCCGGCCTTGTTTTCTGTTACCTAGCGAGTTGCAATATTGGTAGAGCTCCGGAGGATAAAACTCCATCCTTCCCTCCAAGCTCCCTCCCTTCCCCCTCCATCCCTGTTATTAAGAAGACCTTTTTCCTCGTAGATATAGTCAACATCATCTGCATACTCCAGCTCAATGCCTTAGGCATAACCAGCTTTCAGACAAATAAGATTCAAGATAATCATTTCGACAATTCCGTAACGAATTCATTGTTTTGGGAGTAGTAGTAGTAGTAGTAGTAGTAGTAGTAGTAGTAGTAGTAGTAGTAGTAGTAGTAGTAGTAGTAGTAGTAGTAGTAGTAGTAGTAGTAGTAGTGGTGGTGGTGGTGGTGGTGGTAGTGATAGTAGTAGTAGTAGTAGTAGTAGTAGTAGTAGTAGTAGTAGTAGTAGTAGTAGTAGTAGTAGTAGTAGTAGTAGCAGTAGTAGTAGTAGCAGCAGCAGCAGCAGCAGCAGCAGCAGCAGCAGCAGCAGCAGCAGTAGTCGAAGTGAACGCAAGCGTTTATTTAGCTCTGCAATTGCTGCCCGAATTTGCTAGTTTCTAGCGCGATCTTGTAGATAAATTTTATAGATATATTTCGTATTAGTATTTCCTTTCAAACTTTATGTTTAATTTGTAAATTCTTGTCTTGGTTGGAGCGCATTTTGTGTCTCTATTTGCTAAAGGCACTCCTCTTAGCAGGCTAATTCCGCCATTTAATAGAACGCCTCTTACTGTGGTCAATGCAATACATTCCTTCCCGCGCCAGTATGCTATTTCTATAGTTCGTTGGCTAGCGCATTATATTTTGGCACGATCGCTTGAGTGAGTTGATTTTATTCCTTTGTCATTTGTAAGCACAAGCCTAGTACTTTGATTATATAAATCTTTATAGGCAGTTGTAACAAATGTATGACTGTAATGTGTTAGTATGCATTAGGAAACCACTTTAATCTAACAAATATATGACTGTACTATCTATTCGTATATTTGTTGGTAGGTGTCAGGGTTTCAAAAGGGGACACTATTTATTTAGTGTTTAGCCTGACGTCTTGGTATTATATATTTGTATTACCCCTTATATATTGTAGTAGTATGGGTTTCCTCTTTTATTAAAACACCATGGCAACCTCCTATAAGCGTACCCTGAGTCTTAAAATCGCGACAACGGCTTGGGGTGTTTCGGCAATTGAGGTATCATGGGTTGAACGATGTAGTTGGGGCAGGGCCACGGGTCCTTCAAGGTCTCATTAACGTTTCCAAATCTGTATGGACTGTCGCCGTAGTTAATGAAAGTGTGAAGGAAAGGTTGCTCGACGAGGTCCTTGTCGTGAAGGGTGATGTGTGTAATGTGGAGGAAATAGATTCTGATCGTCTATTAGTCAAGATGAAGGTTCCATTAGAGATCCCAGATGAACGGGTTATCAATGAATTGATCAAGTATGGCAAAGTGGACAAAGTTGAACACGAGACCTATCCATTTGATCGAACCTTAGAAAATGGCATCAGAAGAATTTGGTTCGAAAAGGTAGAACAATCTCTCCCAAGTAAGTTCACGACAGATGGTCGATTTATCTTGCCATTATGGTACATGGGGCAAATCAAAGAGTGTAGAATCTGCTTAAGCACAGAACATCTTGCAACAGATTGCCCTAACAAAAACAAATGTCTAGTTTGTGGATCATCTGACCATTTTAAGTGGTGATGCCCGCAGAACAAATATGTCAAAAAGGGTGCTGATAAAAGTGCAGAGCAAGTTGTCTCTAAAGAGAATGTCATAGAAACGGTAGCTGCTGAGATTGTACCTGAAATCCATGTTAATGGGAAGCACATTGCTAAAGAAAATGCCATCGAACCAGTAGTTGCTGAGATTGTAGCTGAAGTCCATGTTACTGAGAAGCATGGTGAAAAACTAAGAATCCAATCGCTGTAGTTGCAGGCGATGAAATAGAGGTTCTAGATGAGGGGCTAAGTCTTACTCCAGTAACAAGTCAATCCAAGTCTGATGTCAGAGAGGCTAATTCCACACAAGTTGAAGATGATGATCAATACCCTCTGGAAGAGAGTTTTAATTTAGGACAAGTAAAATTCAGGTCGCAAGATACTGAAACTAACTTTGATTTTCCACTGAGTACACTCAATCTGGACAATTTAAATAATATAGAGAAAGTAATTGGTGTCTCGGATCGATTGAGTGGAACAAAGCGACAGAAAGATGGAGATAGTTCTGAATCAGAAATAGAGGAAAGTGATATAGAAGACGATAATATGTCAGTCGCTGAATCCGATATATTCATTCAAACACAGAGTTCTAAATCACCTGATGAAATGGTCATGTACAGGTCAGAGGCAGGAGAGGTGTTAGTTCCATATGTGACGGCAAAAGGGGTTAAATATAGGCATCTGCGTCATGATTCAGATATATTAAAATATAAGCATTTGGAAAAAGTTGAGCTAAGTAGTGCAGCGTTTGCGAGTAAAATAGGTAAATGGTCTAAGAGAGGGTCGAAAAAAACGAAAATCTAGTTAGCTTAATAATGGCGGTTATACACTTTTTATCATTTTATTACTTTTTATGCTAATTTGCACACTCAATTGTAGAGGCTTAAATAGTGACATAAAGCAACGTCACTTACTAGAGACTCTAAAAAATGAGCAGATTGACATTGCTTTGATATAGGAAACAAAAATTCAGAAGTCAGAATCATACGATAATTTAGAAAAGATTTCTGGATCCAGAATATTCTATTCGTTATCTCAAGATAATAGTGCAGGCGTAGCAATTGTTATACTCCCTCGTTGTTCAGCCTATGTAAATATAATCTCTTCAGTATCAGGTGCAAATGGTCGCTGGGTGAGAGTCACGCTAGATATACAACAAACACGTTTCACGTTGCTGTGTATATATGCACCTGCATCTCATCAACTACGTCGTAATTTTTTTAATGAGATGTCTACAACAGCACTAGATAACATCACTGAAAACTTAGTAATGGGTGGTGTCTTTAATTGTGTCATAGACAATGAAAATCACAGGAATGCAACTTCAACTTATACTGATACATCACATAGACCCTTAAAGAAATATGTGATAATGAAAATTTAGTTGACACCTACAGAATATCAAAACCTCATGGTAAAGATCTTACATGGTTTTCGGCAGATGGTAAAGTTGGTTCAAGGATCAACGGAATTTATGTGAATAGTTTGTTGACTGGGTACTGGAGAGATGTTAATATTAAGCCTGTCGCATTCTCAGATCATAACATGGTTTGTGTAACCTTTGCCAATGCTGATTGGGTAACAAAAGGGGTTGGGTTTTGGAAATTAAACACAACACTGTTGGGAGAAGAATTTCATAAGAATAATATAGAGAGTTGTTGGCAGCATTGGATTAATAGGAAAGCATCATATAAGAGTACATTGCAATGGTGGGAGGATGTAAAACTGGATTTAAAGTATGTTTCCCGAAAGTATATGATTAGAAAGGCAAGGGAAATACGCAAACGCAAGAAAACACGTCATCGATCACTGATGAAAATTAATGCTAAAGTAAATAATGGTGAAGATAATTATTATGAATTACTGGTTAAAATTTAAAGTAAAATAAGAGATATAGAACAATATGAGTTTGAGGGTGCAAAAATTAGAGCAAGATTCCAGATGCACGCAGAAGGGTAAAAGCCAACCCGATATTTTTGCACATTAGAGTAAGCACGAGCAATAGATAAGGTGATGTGCTCATTAAACATGCCGGATGGTTCACCGTCTTTACCAACAATGAAATGAGTACTATTGTATGCAATTACTATGAGTCATTGTACAAGTCAGAGGGAATTGATGAAGATGGAAAATTGGATTTTTTAGCAAATATAGACAAAAAGGTGACAGACACGGGCAGTGAATTTTGTGATCAACCCTTAACACTAGAAGATTTAACTAAATCTCTTAAAAGTATGAAACTAGAAAAATCACCGGGGTGTGATGGCCTTCCAGTTGAATTTTACCAAACGTTTTGGCACCTTGTAGGTCCAATAATGGAAGAATTAGCCACTGACATTTTTTAGAAAGACCAATTACCACCAACTATGGCTGGGGCATACATAAGGCTAATATATAAACGAAATGACAGACGTCTAATTCAGAATTACAGACCAATTCCTCTACTATGTGTAGACTACAAAATAATATCCAGAGCACTAACATTGAAACTAGGTAGTGTTTAGGAGAAATCATTGGAACAGAGCAGACATGTGCTGTACCTGGGAGGACAATTTTAACCAATACCATGTTAATAAGAGACCTTATACAATTGGTTGAGAAGGATAGCATCCCTTCAGCTGTGATTGCGTTGGACAACGAAAAGGCATTTGACCGTGTGGAATGGGATTTTCTTTTTAATTCTTTGCAATCGTTTGGGTTAGGCTCACACTTCATTAGATGGGTTAAGATTTTATATACAGATATCAAGAGTAGCTATTTAGTGAACAATCAATTATCCAGAGAAATTTCTTGGAACATGGTGTTAGACAGGGGTGTTCCCTATCTCCATTATTATTTGTTATTGTGATGGAATCTCTTGGCATAGCATTGAGGCAAGATAATAACTTTCAAGGCATATGTATTCGTGGCATAGAAAGACCACTTAAGCTGTCACAATATGCTGATGACACAACTGTGTTTGCTAGTTCAAACAATGATTTTGCAATTTTAAACCACGTACTAGAAAAGTTCCAAAATGCATCTGGTTTGAAAATCAATAAAGGAAAATCCAAAGGATTATTTTTGGGGCCATGGAAAGAGCGGAATGGCCAGCCACTCGAAATCAATTGGTCTAATGATACCATTAGGATTTTAGGCATCTATGTTAGCAAGAAACCGAATACAACACACAATTGGAATGAACGAGTATCTAAGCTTAAGAGAATATTAGCAAATTGGAAGCGTCGTCGTCTTTCAATTTTTGGTAGAGTGTTTGTTGTCAACAACTTGGTATTATCTGGGCTATGGTATACAGCATATGTTGTGCACATGCCAAAACATGTAGAAAAGGAGGTTAATGAGTTGATATTGCCATTCATATGGGAAGAAAAGAATCATTTAGTTTCCCATCGTGTTCTCAATAATGCTAAGTTAGAAGGAGGACTTGGTTTAATTGATATTAAAGTGAAATGTGTTCTTTAAGGTTAAAATTTTGAATGATCTTATTACATCAGATGAGACGTGGGCATGTGTTTCACGAGCTCTCATGGAGAGAATTGTAGAACCATTTCTGGCGGAGCATGTTTTTACCTCAAAGAAGCCAACTCCGAATAGCCAAATGTTACCAGATGTGTTTAAAATCAAGCTAAGGAGTTAGAAATATTTGACAGATACATGCCTCCACCGACGTGCTGGGAGGAAGTACTAGAACAGCAATTGTGGGGCAATAGTAATATATATTATAACAATGCAGTACTTTATCTACCGTCCTTTGCAAAATATGGCATTCAACATTTATTTGATATGATACACTCTCAAACACGTAGTTGGATTTCAATGCAAGAAGTAGCTAGAAAAACACATATGAGGCATATAGATATCCAGCGGTTGCTAAATAAAATAAAACATGCTGTACCAATTGAATGGTTTCGTCTGCCAAATGTAAATAATAATAGTTTGACTCTACAACCTGCATTAGTTCTTGATGATGAGATGTTAAAATACAAGATGAGATCCAAGGAATGGTACCACATTATGAGACGAAAACAAGTAACACCTCCCATAGCAATTAGGAGATGGGATGACTCAAGCTATAAACCATCCAGTTGGAAAAATGTATGGAAAATCTTACATTCTCCATACATACCAAATATGGCTCGTGATTTATTGTGGCGATTACTACATCGACGGGTATGGGTGGGACAGTTGACATACAAGTGCAATATTACGACTTCTGATAGATGTTGCTTATGTCAAACAGACGAGGAAACAATCGAGCATTTATTTGCGGAATGTCCAATATCGTCACAATTTTGGGACTATATCAGCCAAATCTTGGCACAATTTGGAGCGAAGCCCATTGTTATAGAAACGCATGTAGTCTTATTTAGAGAATTTGGATCAAGCAGTGTAAATATCATAAAGTCTGAAAGGACTATTTTAATAACAATGCTAACCATAGGTGTTTAGGCCATTTGGAAACATCGGTGTGCACAGACGAAAAAATCCATCTATGGGCAATCACAATAGAGCAATAAAGGCAATATTTCATTCATTGCTGCTGAATCATATTCCTTGCGAATATTTTAGATTAAAGCAGCATGGTAAAGAAAAAGTATTCAAGGACATATGGTGCAAAACAAACATAGTTTCAATAGAGTTGGGAGCTGTAAAAATAAATGAGCCTGCACTATCTTAAATCATTTAATTACTACAGCTGATTTATCTGTGTCTTTTAATTAATCTGTGCCCTGTAATTCATTTTAGTCTGCACTTTGATATTGTTATGTTTAATAATTCATATTAACAAATAAATAGACTGGGGTAATTTAATAATCAATCGATAAAGTAAGTTGCTATTGAATTATAAAATCGTCCCGGGTAATTTGAGAAACTTGCACAGGGGTTTATAGGGGTATTTTTTCCCGGGTAATTTACAAAACCTCACAACAATGTAACTCAAAAATGTAAACAAGAGCGCCATCTAATTCCATCTATTTTTCTGTAATTTTCCAGCTGACTATATCTGTTATGCTACCCAAATGCTACTACGCCCGCTGATCTTTAAAGAATCAGCCCACTGGCGTCAATGATTGACTTATTTGTCATTGATTGACGAGTCACTTTTCATTTATTGAATAGTTGCACTCGCCACACGGGCCTACTACCACACATGGAGTGAATGGTAATTTACAAAACCTTACAATAAAGTAAATCGAAAATGTAAACAAGAGCGCCATCTTTTTTTCTGTAATTTTTCTACCGACTATATGTATTATACTACCCAAATGCTACTACGCCCGCTGATCTTTAAATAATCAGCCCACTGGCGTCAATGATTGACTTATTTGTCATTGATTGACGAGGGCACTTCATTTGATGGATAGTTGCACTCGCCACACGGGTCTACTCCTACACCTTGGTTGAATAGTAATGCCTTTGTTAAGTTTTGTTTTGCTATCAGATCTTTATCAGCCTATTGTTTTGTATCTATACTATTTAAGCCATGTGTATTTGTGACGTACCAACTTTAACCTTAGAAAAACTTTAACAATTATCTCGAAAGAAAATTCAATTGCTAGAGGTCACCGGTTCTTAATGAATCCCATTTGTCTTAACTATATGCGTGAATGAATGGGGGGGGATGGGAGTAATAATATAAAAATGAAGTTTAAGTAAGAATTTTAATGAATGAATTCTCTCACCATTTGTTCACTGCTCCACAACGAATATCTATACAAATGGAATACGCAAAATACTGAATAGATTACATAATGCCTTAAACACTACACATGCAAAAATCACTTTTTCATTTCGCAGAATAAACCCAATGAAACAATTACCAGGATCTCCTGAGATCAAAGTTGAAAATAGAATATGACTGGTCGCAACCTTACCTATAAAATACCCTTAATCCTTATAACCACCTGGAGGGACGTTGGCCAAAGACAAAATATTCTTTAATGTGGAAAATTCCCCATTTCCTCAGAATAATTCGCATAAAATATAATGCCCTAAATACATTTTACCGATAGGTAATTTCTTATCTAGGTCTAACAAATTAAAGTTAAACAATTTCTTTCATCTAATTTCTGACATCATATGTATGTGAAGTCCGGTAAGTATAAAGTTCTTTTATATTGAAATGTCCAAATACAGATTAAATTTAACACAATATCAGAAACAAATCAAGGAACATTTCTGACGGTTTCAGAAATGACATTACTAAAGCACCATGTCTCTGAAAAATCTCATACACTATCCAGGTAAACACCCCATGAACTGCTTCAGGTTAACACCCAGGTAAACATCCCATGAACTGCTTCAGGTTAACACCCAGGTAAACACCCCATGAACTGCTTCAGGTTAACACCCAGGTAAACACCCCATGAACTGCTTCAGGTTAACACCCATGTAAACACCCCTGATCAGTTATTAGAAAAATGACAAACATAAGGCGCTTAATTAAATAATTGCACTTTAAAGTATATCTTGTCTATTATGATAATAGATACTAACTACAAGCGCTAGATGTTTTAACTGTAGGATAATAAATATTAACCCATGCGTCTGTAGTCGAATGAGAAACGAAGGAACTAGCAAAGCTCGGCATCTGTAACGATAACGTCCGGTCGAGAGCATGAACCGTAACAAGAAAATTATGACGCACAAACCAATTAACCATTGGAATTCCATTTTCAAAATGTCACGATTCCAACATGCATAAAAGATATATGTCATGATTTCAACATCCGCAAAAAAAAAAAAAATATATATATATATATATATATATTATATATATATATATATATATATATATATATATATATATATATATATATATATATATATATATATATATATATATGTGTGTGTGTGTGCACCAAGGGAAAGTAAGACGGACAACTGACGAACAGGTAGATAAATAGACGGACAAAGGTCAGTCGACAGAACTGGTACACCATGGACTTATGAGCTAAACCTTAGATACATGAATATTTAACCCTTTCAACCCAAATAGCGACTTCAAAATCTCAATTACAATTTATTAAATATTCTGCTGAATATTTTGAAACGAACCAAACTGGGAGCCGTAGCTGCCTATGGCATCAACCATGCTGACTATGGCATCAACAGGTTCCTGTTGCACTCGCCCAAAATAACAAATAGCTTACCTGTACCGTTGCCTTGTAATTGATATACTGAGATGCCAGGGTTCAGAGAGTCAAGTTTGCTTCATATGCATACAAGGGGGGGGGGGACACATCACACTGATCTTACCACATACTCTGATTCTGTCCTACCTTTAAAGAAAACATGTGCCTTATCAGCCATCGTCCTAGACAACCTTCACCCCAGAGTTGATGACAGAAATCAATTCTTATCAATAAGAATTAATTTCACCAACAACTCTGAGCAAAATAATGCCTAAGACCTAGCACTGTAGACAATTTCACCACAGACAAATAGACAGAATCAGAAAGAAAATCTAACTATCTCACCAGAACTGTTCCTTCCATATATGTGCTCATTGTCTGAACTGCCTCATCATCTGCCGTCAATTGACCTAATCAAAATAATATAGTATGTGCTAGATTATATACTAATCTCAGAAAGATGGTTGCATTTCAACCATGCAATACAAAAACCCATTGTGATGGCAACTATTCTGTTCTTCGAACAGGAGAGCTAAAAGAACTTACATTCATCAGAAACCTTATTTTCTTTTTAGAATATAATAACAAAGTATACAAATAAACAATACAGTATATTTACAAAGTGTACCATTCCTGGATCACTAGATAACAGCTGGTTCACTCCATGGATCCAGAAATATGTTAGCCCTAACAGGCTAACATTTGAGTAGGGTAATCCGACCTGAAATCCGAACTTACTCCTTTCATTGTGTTACCGGTTTTCGAACTAACCAAACCTCCCGACTCTTGAGGGGACACTTATTATACTGGTAGAACCAAATGTCTCACGGTTATAAACGCTGTGGAGTATATATTGGATGGAACAGGTTGACCATTACTAATTTCAAATTTTTGCCCTGTAGGTGGGGCTTTGAATACACCTTCCGTATCCTCTGCGTGTTGTAAGAGGCGATTAAAGGAGGTCAGGGTGAGGTAACCCTGACAGAACCCTCGAGTGCTGAAGACGGAGGTTCCAGGCCGCACGGCGCACTCTAACAAACCATGGATCCACGCACTTAACGCATATGATCATGTCGATAGTCACTTACAGGACTGGCGGTATGATCAGCGAACGAAAAGAAGAAGAAGAACTAATTGGAAATATAACCAGTTTTCGTATTTTTCAATATTACTCCAACAACTAGCGCCGCCGAATATTGGAAAATCCAGAGCCACACACATCAAGAAATTATAGAATCGGAATGAATTAAGTGCAACATAATGAAATAAAGTCACTATTCCATTTGCACTTCAAAACATCCCCATCAATTCCATCTTTTCCCATGCGGTCCATCCAAAGGTTCCCATATTTTAACGGGAATTTTAGACTTGATAGGGGGAGGGGAAGGGGTATGATAATGATGATAACATTCTAAATATGTATTCTAATTATATATATATATATACACATATACGAGCATAACTTACCAAACTAGTGGCCAAATCTACAAACAGGATTCCACACTTAGATTCACGGAATCATTCCTTCCAAGTTGACTTCTCAGTTGGATATGAGTGAATGGCTACCATCCTTTAAACAAATACACAACTTTCTAGCTGTCCGGCCAATCAGAAACGAACCTGAATTTCACGTGCAAAAACAGCGTGAAATACATTTCATCTGCCTACGTGCCAACTTAAAGTTACCCTTAAAGTTATCCTGCCCTAACATATAAAAGAAATTTATAGGAAAACCTAACCATATCCCAAACCACAACCTGACTGAGACAAGTGATTTTGACACAGCAAATCACTCTGTCACATATTTATAGATTGTATTAATGCTCATTATTTATCTTTTGTTTTGGTGTAATATTAATCAGGCTTACTAGTTCACCAGTTTTTTTCTGGGGGTTTGCAAGGCTTTTTAAAGGAGTGCCTCCGTGAAGTTTGTCCGACTGCGTCGGAAAAAAAAAGTAATAGTAGTAGTAGTAGTAGTAGTAGTAGTAGTAGTAGTAGTAGTAGTAGTAGTTGTAGTAGTAGTAGTAGTAGTGCTAGTAGTAGTAGTAGTAGTAGTAGTAGTAGTAGTAGTAGTAGTAGTAGTAGTAGTAGTGGTAGTAGTGGTGGTGGTAGTAGTAGTAGTAGTAGTAGTAGTAGTAGTAGTAGTAGCAGCAGCAGCAGCAGCAGCAGCAGCAGCAGTAGTAGTAGTAGTAGTATTAGTGGTAGTAGTAGTAGTAGTAGTAGTAGTAGTAGTAGGAGGAGGAGTAGTAGTAGTAGTAGTAGTAGTAGTAGTAGTAGTAGTAGTAGTAGTAGTAGTAGTAAAAGTAGTAGTAGTAGTAGTAGTAGTAGTAGTAGTAGTAGTAGTAGTAGTAGTAGTAGTAGTAGTAGTAGTAATTCCTTCTGTGACTCATCCAATAAGGTGGTGCGACAATTAATTAACCGTGGGCCCCAAATAGGCTCAATCCGGCTCTGCCTCCACATGTTAGGTTTGAATAGCTTTCCGTTTAAAGGCGTTAGTTCGGATGCAAGAACCAAATCCTGATGGAGAAATCTGTTCAGTTTAGCGAGGAGTTACATTTATATATAGAGAGTTTGCTTTTGGAGTTGTGTTGCTAACGAGAAGCATAATGTGAAAGCTGTATTTGATTTGCGTGATTTGCATAACTCAATATCCTACATTGTCGCACTGCATGTTTTTGCTACTACACCCCAATTACAAATGTTAAAAGCTACTTAGTAGAAATACCATTGCCAATGAGAATAGAGATAAAACACAAACTAGAACACATTTACTGAAGCAACTGTAAATCTGCGATAACTGGCATTAAGGAGTATTATAAGCCCTCTTCTCACATGATCATTTAAGATGTCTGATGATGATCTGATACAAAGTCTAAGTGTTGTCGCAGTTCAAAGATCCATAGTTGAAATTCCCATAGTTTTACACAGGGTATGGAAAAGCTGATTTCTTGAAAACCGATAGCCTAGACCCTAAAGTATAAAATAATGTGTCCTGATTTGCTGAAGTAAAATTTTTACCAAAATCAAGGAAAATGCCATTAAATCTCAAATAAAGGATAGATTAATGAATTAACGGTAAAGGGGAGGCAATTCATGCAGAAAGCTCATACATTTTTTTGTCATGAATTACCTCCCTTTACCTGTTGAAGATGATGTAGTGCAGGTAACTTATGCCAAACATGAAAACTGGCAAGCTTTACTCATGAATGACCTTGACCCCAATGGCGATATTAACATTTGTATTGGAAACTTTTTAGATCTCTTGATGTTCTAGAATCTGGCCAGGTTTGAAGAGAATCGGAAGAAAACTATAAGAGATAACACTGTTCCAATATTGCTCCCATAGCTTTACTATGGGGATATCCGGCAACGAAAAGCTGATTTTCTCGAAAACTTTTGGTCGGATCAACTTTAAATTTGATACCAAATCAAGTCAATATGAGAGATAGAAGTTCAGCAAATTTCAAGTCGATCGGAGCAGAAGTCATTTTGGCGGCCATTTTGAAAAAAAAAATGTGAAAAAGATTTTTTTTTTTCAACCACGAGTTCATTTTTGCAAAAAAAAATTTTTGGTAATTTTGACCCCAAAAAGTTCGCCTGGCCGTCATTTTTAAAAAAAAAATTATTTTCGAAAAAAAACTTTCAAAATATTTTTTCAAAATTTTTTATTTTAATTGTCATCCTGAGCTCATTTCTGCAAAAAACGAAAACTGGTATTTTTTGCCAAATTTTTTTCATGGCGGCCATTTTGAAAAAAAATATTTTTTTAAAAAATAATCATCAGTGGCAACATCCTACCCAAGTATGGGAGTGGTCCGATCAAAACTCTAGGTGTAGTAGCACTTCAAACATTCATTTGAAATCCCCATACATTTCCTATGGGAGTTTTTGCCATGCATTGTGGGATCAAAGGTCTGGCGGCCATTTTGAAAATAAAATAATTTTTAAAAAACAAATGGCCGGTAGTAACATCCTCAGCAAGTATGGTAGTGATCCGTTCAAAACTCTGGCTGTAGTCCCACTTCAAAGATCAATTTTGAACATCCCCATACATTTCCTATGGGACTTTTTGCCCACTCAAGGGCAGATAACTCAACAACTAGTGGGCGGAGCTAAAATAAAAGTAATAGCCATCGATTGTGGCATGGGCCCTTGAGGTTGACCAAGTTTGGAGTTGATCGGATGAAAACTCTAGGAGGAGATGCGGTCTAAACTTTTTAGGCAGAATATGTATAATAATAATAATAATAATAAGAAAGATCCTGAGTAAAAATAACAATCTGCGATTGCATCGCAGATTAATAATAAGAAAGATCCTGAGTAAAAATAACAATCTGCGATTGCATCGCAGATTAATAATAATAATAATAATAATAAGAAAGATCGTGAGTAAAAATAACAATCTGCGATTGCATCGCAGATTAATAACTAGAGAACATTTACTGAAGTAACTGTAAATCTGCGATGACTGGGTATTAAGGAGCATTGGACATTGAACATGTCTGATGCTGATCTGATAAAAAGTTTGCGTTGTCACAGTCCATAGTTGAAATTCCCATACTTTTACACAGGGTATGGAAAAGCTGATTTCTTGAAAACCGATAGCCTAGACCCTAAAGTATAAAATAATGTGTCCTGATTTGCTGAAGTACAATTTTTACCAAAATCAAGGAAAATGCCATTAAATCTCAAATAAAGGATAGATTAATGAATTAACGGTAAAGGGGAGGCAATTCATGCAGAAAGCTCATAATTTTTTTGTCATGAATTACCTCCCTTTACCTGTTGAAGATGATGTAGTGCAGGTAACTTATGCCAAACATGAAAACTGGCAAGCTTTACTCATGAATGACCTTGACCGCAATGGCGATATTAAAATTTTTATTGGAAACTTTTTAGATCTCTCAATGTTTTTTTTTAAATTTTTATCCTAAGTTCATTTCTGCAAAAAAACGAAAACTGGTATTTTGCCCAAAAGTTTTTCACGGCGGCCATTTTGAAAAAAATCATCCGGGCAACATCCTACCCAAGTATGGGAGTGCTCCAATCAAAACTATAGGTGTAGTAGCACTTCAGACATCCATTTGAAATCCCCATACATTTCCTATGGGGATTTTTTTGCCCACTTAAGGGTGGGTAGCTCGAAAAATATTGGCTGGATCCAAAATAAAAACACACGCCATCGATTGTGCTATGGGCCCTTGAAGTTGTGAAAGTTTTGAGTTGATCGAATGAAAACTGTAGGAGGACATACATCCTAAACTTTTGCGGGAAGAATAATAATAAAAACTAGAGAACATTTACTGAAGTAACTAACTGTAAATCTGCGATGTCTGGCCATGAACAAATAGTATAAGGTCTCTTCTAACAAAGAGATGAAATAAGGTGTTTCTTCGTACATGATCTTTGAAGTTTCATGATGCAAGGGAGGTAACGTATGCCAAGCATGAAAACTGGAAAGCTTTACTGGTGAATGACCTTGACCCCAAGGGAGATGTTAAAATTTTCAATGGGAATTTTTTAGATCTCTTAATGTTCTAGAATCTGGCCAGGTTTGAAGAGAATCGGAAGAAAACTATAAGAGATAACACTGTTCCAATATTGCTCCCATAGCTTTACTATGGGGATATCCGGCAACGAAAAGCTGATTTTCTCGAAAACTGTTGGTCGGATCAACTTTAAATTTGATACCAAATCAAGGCAATATGAGGGATAGAAGTTCACCAAATTTCAAGTCGATCGGAGCAAAAGTCATTTTGGCGGCCATTTTGAAAAATAAAAATTTATAAAAGATTTTTTTTTCAACCACGAGTTCATTTCTGCAAAAAAAAATTTTTGGTAATTTTGACCCCAAAAAGTTCGCCTGGCCGTCATTTAAAAAAAAAAAAATCATCAGTGGCAACATCCTACCCAAGTATGGGAGTGCTCCGATCAAAACTCTAGGTGTAGTAGCACTTCAAACATTCATTTGAAATCCCCATACATTTCCTATGGGAGTTTTTGCCATGCATTGTGGGGTCAAAGGTCTGGCGGCCATTTTGAAAAAAAATTATTTTTCAAAAACAAATGGCCAGTTGTAACATCCTCAGCAAGTATGGTAGTGATCCGTTCGAAACTCTAGGAGGAGATGCGTCCTAAACTTTCTGACCGAGAATAATAATAAGTTAAATAAAGATCCTGAGTAAAAATAATAATCTGCGATTTCATCGCAGATTAATAATAATAATAATAATAATAATAATAATAATAATAAGAAGAAGAAGAAGAAGAAGAAGAAGAAGAAAGATCCTGAGTAATTATAATAATCTGCGATAGATCGCAGATTAATAAGAATAAAGATTCTGAGAAAAAACCATAATCTGCGATAGATCGCAGATTAATAATAATAAGAATAAAGATCCTGGGAAAAAACAATAATCTGTGATAAATCGCAGATTAATTAGAATTCGGCTAACAGTCCAAGAGTTGAGTTCTTCCTGGCGGCTCTGCGTAGCAAACAATCTTGATACACTAAATGTATTCAAGTATGCAATTTGGATGGTGTCCTTCCAAAGGGTTCTCAAAAGAGTATTGATTCTACATACATATTGAAATCTGTAGAAATAAACCTCATGATTGCGACAAAAGGAATATGCGTGTCAATATATACGTAACTCATTTTACAAGAACATGGTATATGCATCTTCGGTAATAATGAATGACAAGATTAATGGACGCGTGTGTCTATTTGAACAAAACCTGCAAAGGAGAAAAATGTTATTATATGTTATACACTAATATGGAGCTATGGCAAAATAGTAGCTCGTTTCACTGGAGAGCTGGCAAAAGGTTGCAGAGTGTCATCTTGTAATATACACAACCGTGGTTATTGCTACAGTAGCAGTACTGTAGTTCGGATCGACCGGTCAGGTGCCGGCCGTACCAGCTAAGCTGGGTACGCGCCGCCCGTCCTGGATTCATTCCATGAACCTGCCCCCGTGGGTAGAGCTATAAGCATATAAGAGCCTATGAGAGAGATTTCGTCGTAAAAACGACTAAGTTCGTTAAAGCTCGTAGCTTACCACTGCTTTGACAGAGCGCATATTTCACGACCAAGCAGATACCGAGCAGATACATTGTAATTCTTTATAATTGCTTGTTCCCGCCGAATCTGCTATGAATCAAGAGCAGAATTCGACGGGCTTTCCGAATCTGTAAACCATTTCAAAATCGGTTAAGAAATGGCTGAGTTATAAACAGAAACCCCCTTTAATTATCTTCAAAATATTGCCGTGACGTCGCAACCACGTGTACGCAGAACTTCTAGAATGTTCTAGAACATTCGACTACGTCATTATTAGCTGTGCGCTGATTGGCTATTTCTCGACCGATGATTGGCTGAAGCCTGCGCCTATGACGGCACGAGTATTATAAAAGGAGATGAAATCCAGAACTCGAGAGCATCCTCGGCCAGGGGCCGAACAGGTTGGACTGTATGCAGCTACTCTCAGCGAGACAGGTATTAAGCATATTACCCTCGTCTCGGGAGGTTTCTCTCCCATAGCTGGCAGCAGCAACCCAACCCACCATAACTAAAAGCAATTTTGGAGCTCTGTTCGGGAACATTTTTGGAACTTTTGATAATATTGTTCACGAATAAATTAAGAAGTGACTCGGAGCACAACCTTGCGGTGATGCCTTTCCCGGCCTATATATGTGAGTCTACAGATGCAGAGGCAGCGATGTTCTTTAGTGGATAACTCGCCGGATCTGCCGGCCACGCCAAAAAGTGGTTAGTCAACCTCCCCAGCACAGATCTCGTGCAGGTTTATTTAAACTTTTTTGCCGCAGCAAGTAAACTTTGCCTGGTACGTCTTTAGAGCTAATTGACGTACCCCGCACCATAAGTTTAGTTATGTATCTTCATCCATATTCAACAACCCCTGCTTATGAACGGGTTGTTCTTAACTTCCATCCGTACCATCGGTGTACGGGAACTTTCTTTCTAGCAGTAATGTTATTGTATTACTTACTGACTGCTTGTTAGAAATTCTTATATTGTGATTACCGTCCTGAGTTCGATCCGCTCCCGTCCTGGACTGCATATGAGAATCCTGTTTGTGGGAACCGACATGCGGGAGCTTCCAAGCTTTCAGAGAATGCGTCAACTCACGTCACACCAAGGATGACGTATTAATTTCAGTAACACGATAGCCCGTCATTAAGAATGGCTACCGACTATTCAAGTAACTATACTTAACATTTTAATTATTCCGTTAGTTATATTTGTAATCATTATACTTTACTTATGTAAACGGTCCCGAAGTTATAATTTCTTTATTTGTCTATAGTTATTCTTATTTTACTGTAAGGTGTTTTTACTAACCGCACCATAGTAGGTCCAACAACCTGTACTTCATGTATTATTCTTATAATCATTTCACACTGTATTATTTGTACCGGTTAGTCTTATATATGGCGAATAGCCATTCGTTTTTATGTTTTGTTTATTTATAGAAAATGTAGGACTGCAGTGCACGTAGGAAACACTATACAGCAACATGTATATATGCATCACGTTCTCCCGCCACCCACAATTTTTCACTGAGGTCGCTGTCCGTGCTATACCTCTGTTTAGCCCGGCATTCTACCGACTAAAAAAGCCTTTCTATTCAGCTCGATAGGATAGGTTTAATATGATTAGAGACAATTTCTTCATCAAGAGACACATAGTGTACGCCTCTTTACCGGCAGTTGCGATAATCTAGCCCCACACTCCAGCAAGGTTGTGTAAAATTGGCCAACATACCCATTGGGCCTCACATTTATAAGTTATTGTCTCTCTTCATGCTCCACTAAGCCTTATGGCTTCTTAATTGTTTGGATGTCCCTATCCGCACCATGGACTGATCCGACCCTGGGAAACTATTGGGGTTTCCGAGCGGTGATGGCCAGGGTGTGGTGTGACATGCATTTCCCGTGTATCTTCGGATACCTAGTAGTTAGATAAACTTGCTAATGTAGGAAGCACTGCGAAAACATATTTTAATTGTTATTTTCTTTTTCATCTTTTAGGAAGTTTCCCCGCACCGCAGTGCATAACTGGGCAACTTGCATTTAAACCTAACATTAGGTTAAAAAGTTAGCTCCATAGGACCTGGGGACGGGCGAGATGCGTATCCCCACCGAATTCTGTAAGAATGTCTGGGCATGATGTTAGGATCTGCCACGCCCTCACGAGAAGGACATTCACGGTGGGTATTCGTCTCGCTTACTCCCACCGTAACAACAGATCAGTTGCCTAAACTTGCTTATGTAAAAAGTAACCATTGTCCTGTGACGTTTTATGTGGTTAAAGAGTAAGATGTCCAGATTCTCACCCAACTCGGAGGTCTTGTGAAATAACATGTATGCACGCTGTCTTCAGTATTGCTGTCTTAGGACATCCGTTCTCAATGACAGCCGTATCTAAAAGTTAGGTAGGGCACCCGCCATTTGCGGCCTAAATTAGTTCTTGTCACTAAAAACTAAATGTTAGGTTTGACATAGAAGAAGGCCCGCATAAATAAAAGCGGCACCGACTAATTCAGTATACTTAAAACTACATAAGACGGCAGCTTGGGAATCCGTCGGGAATCGCTCGTCCCGTCTTCACGTAAAACAGCACGCAACATTATAATCTTAAATTCACTAGGTATGGTCTTTTCTTTATAGCATTTTGGTTAAATATTAGAGCTGGCCCTTTTTGGCTCTTCTCCCGTTTTAAGCAGTGGTAGCATTTTCCCGTGACGGAGGCCCACGCGAGGCATTTGCCTCTCGCAAGGATTCAGTGATGACGGCCCGCGCGAGGCTACTATTTCTCACCCAGAAATAGCATCAGAAGTAATGCCCGCATGAGGCACATAACCTTTCACAACTTCAACAAGATAACTTTCTTTCCTAATTGATGACGACTAAGCGTTGTTGTACTATTCAATAAACATGTTATTGAATATTTTGAAACTAATTTGACTAGCCGCTGTTGCTGCCATAGGCAGCCGCAGCGTCCAGTCAAATTAGTTTCAAAATATTCAACAGCTTACCTGTTTAGTTTTCTAGAACTTGGTATTCATAGTGCAGAAATCAATTGATCCCAACACATGCAATGAGTGGGTGGAGCTTAGCTCGAGATGGACGGGGCATCGCTAAACTGGATTCCTCGATTAGGGACGCCACTTAAAATCTGGCAACTGTGTATTGCTGTGCCTGACATGCCGCTGACAAACGAATACTTTTATACACCTTACAAAGTGCATGATAGACAGCATCTGGCAAATCCAAATGGCGAGTATTCATTTATTTCAATGAATGTTGTTAATATAATAACTGACAGTGGCGTCATCACTTCCGGTGTACATGGGGATGGTGTGCTGGACTCCGGAAGTGACGTCATCACGTCCGGTTTACCATGTATATGGCTCTATAGGCTCCGAAAGTGAGTCATGAGATTGGAATGCAATGACTTCCATTCTCCCTTTTGCATAGATGTCTAATAAGAGAGAAGAAGCTACACAGGAAGTGCTAACGCCACAGTTCCTGTCACAGAAGATGTGAGAGGAAAATTCATTATGCAATTTTGAGATAAGAGATGAGATTATATTCTCAAAAAGGCAGGTAACAGTAGAGTTAGAAAGTATATAAAAGCTTAGTTATATTAACTATTTTATTCATCATGGCAGGAGCTCCCAATTATTTGAAATAAATGATTAGCTCTCAAGGTCATTTTGAATTATCGAATAATCATTTTGTTAAAAGAGTTAATATTAATGGTGAAAGATGTGTAGATTTTAGAGAATTTCATTCATAAACTTATTCTACGAAACATGGTGTTTATTTGACTGGGGCTGGGTTTTATGAGTTTAGTAAAATCTTGCCTGAATTAGCGGAACATTCTACTCTAGCATCGAGTGAAGTTGAATTTGGTGATTATGAAAAGATATTAGGTAGTGGAACTCGGATATCAATAAGTGACACATTTCAACATGTAGACATTAGCAGATTTTGCCAGCCAGATCTGAACTCTGGACATTTACTAACACGCAATGGGATTTATTTTAATATTACAGACATAAGAAAAGCGAAGAGTAATGTGGATGATGTTTTAGCTGCTTTGTAATTAGGTGCTGAAGCTGCCTGTGGAGAAGAAGCATCGGGAAGTGAGGGTATGTTAAAACAAAGTGGAGAAAGAACCCGTTGGAGGTGTTTGATGATTTTCTTTCCATAACACATGTTTATAAGTCTATTGAGGAGGATAAAACGTGAAGAACTAATTGGAATATTTGGAAACTCACACGGATCAAGATGGGTCTATTTATGTTGTTTATTTATCCCCCACCCCACCCCCGACCGTTGGTATGGTATCGTGGTGAGAATACGTAACAGATATCAGTTACGTGGAAACTTTAGAACACGTGACGATAATAAGACGTAGTGGGTTATACAATCGTGAAGTCAACGATTCGTTTCCTATATAGATACTAGAACGTCTTATTGGATTACGTGACAGTGAAGTTTCTGTACGGCTAACTAGCGAGATGGATATGAGAAGAAGATGAGCTACATTGGAGCTTTCCATTGATGGCATCATGCTACAAAACGTAAATGGAATGGATGTATTCTTAAAAACAATTTTAGCGACTCTAAGTGTGACTACAATGAGTTGATTTCTCCGACGCCATGTATTAGTCCTTGTCCAGGTTGGGTTGATTGTTCCGTTGATGACAAGGCTAATGAAGATGTTGATGAAGGTGAGGTGACTGAGACAAAGAACACTCGTGAAGAGAACTCGAGAAGTTGCTTCCTATGCAATCATCCGTTGAAATTTCTAGAATTTCACTCTAGACTATATCATCATTATAGTCCTTGCATCAAAGAACAGAATTTCATACATTCTATCTTCAGTGAGCCTTTTATCAACTGTAATAGACGGGATAACTAAAGAGGAATGCAGTGCGTGCAAATTCAGCATGGGAGTCAGTGTCAAGATACCTGTCAAGGGATTATGTATTTCCTTAGCAGCCGTGATAATGTTGCACATTACTCCCATGTCGTTTCTCAAAGAATATGACCTTTAGATTTTTTTCGATCTCTGAAAGCACGCATGATGCTTGCATGTCACGTCAACGTTTTACTAAGGTTGTGTAAGCTGAGTTGGTAGACTGATGTTATACGTAATGGTTACGAGTTACGTAACGATGGCTGCCTAATGATGACTGATTAAGATAATATTGGATTTTTATATAGCAATATTATTATCATAATATTTGCATGCATATACGCTTCATTACTTTGTTATGAAAGCCATATAATATTGTATGCTATGAAGTCGCTATATATCTTTTGTTTACGAAATAAATCACAAATAATATTCACCTTTATCCCTGGTCATAATTAATATAATTAGTGCCATTACTGTCAGGTCACACTGATTACGTATCTGTACTGCTTCAATAAATGTATGGGCAAAGTGGAGATAGTCCACAACTCTTGCTTAAACAAACCGACTTGATGTCCTATCAACTCTTAAAGCGAGAGAATGCTTTTCAGTCATTTTCATATCATAGTATTTTCAATCCAGACGTTATGATATTATCGATGTAGCTGGCGTAAACTTAATACTGAGTATACTTTTTCTATCCGTCACGGGTATGCTCTCTTTTCAGTAGCCCCTCATTGATCGATCTCAGCCTAAATAGCATAGCTAATGCGCATTATAACAGCATTATAACGGTATTTGAACAAGGTCGTTCAATATTTCTAAAACTAATTTGACTGAAAACGCTAGATAGCTTTGATTCTGTTGTATGAAACTCTTAGATATTTTTAACGTGAAAACCTGAAAAACCCCAATAGCTTTCTCATTTGTTATGGTTTTAATTAACTTCAAAAGATTTAAAAGTTTCAGACAACAGAATCAAACCTAACCTGTCGCTTGATGTAGACATACATAGTGAGAAAGAAATGTATGTATTCATAAGATTATTCAGGGGAAGTTAATTCACTTGGTACACATGTCAGCATTTCCTGTCTGCGTCTATGTGCGTGTATCGTGTGTGTGTGCGTGCGTGCGTGCGTGCGTGCGCGCGTGCGTGCGTGCGTACGTGCGTGCGTGCGTGCGTGTGCGCGTGCGCGTGTGTGTGTATCAAGCCTTACATCATATGGACCGGTATAGGGAAGCTAGTAATTTTGCTTCCCTGATATGTGTAACCAAATAAATTTGCACCTCTATTATTTTGAAAACTAAATCTTCAACTGCTTTAAATGGGAATGTATTTTGCTAAATCCTCACGCTTACCCTTAGAATTAAAATATGTCTAATTTATCATTACCTGGTAGGGAAACGATAGACAGCAACGTCACTATTTCTGCTACATCTGTTCTACTCAAACATCCGTTTACGATGTTGGTTGTCGGACCCACTTAGAGCAGGAAGACTGAACTTATTAAATGTTTAATTCCTGAAGGCCTCGTGAAAAAGTTATATGGTGTTGTGGCGCTTGGCAACCGTCATATGCATCTGTGAGAGACAAGATCGACTTTGGAGAGGGCTTCAGCTCCATTAAAGCTGCTATGTCACAGCATTTCATTATTGTAAATCAGACTCTATGCTATATACATAATCGCATTGTGTCAGGATAAGTTCATATTTGCACAATGCCACCAATAAAACGATGTAATTCCACCGTTACCGCGATCGTCAAATAGCGCATTTTTAAAGCAATTACTGATCTTATCCATCTAGTTTATATTGTATTCAGTGGGCATCTCATAAATATTCATACAGGGAAATCCCTCTTACCACGTGACATATTTTTGTTTCGCTTTCGGTTTCAACTGGCGTCAATCAGCTATTGTTATTAGATGTAGGCAGGCATCATCACTATTAACGACTAAATGAAATGATAGGCTAGACTAAAATAGGTGAATTAGTTGTAAACTGGCCAACAATACTAGTAACGCGCACCGCGTATAAGTGAATGTGGCTTGTGTTATCAGTTTTCGTAACGCGTTCGCAATAGTTTGCAAACTATTGCAGTTGTTACGAAAACTGGCAGCGCAACCCACGTTCATTCATAAGTGTGTTTACCAGTATTGTGGTATTTTCGTAACGGGACTTTCATTATTTAAAACCGACTGACTGCATGAGGGACAGATCGAATGACAGACCGACTGCATGGGTGACAGATCAGAGTAGCGACTGCATGACTGACAGACTGAAGGGCTGCATGAGTGATGGACTGCAAGAGTGACAGGTCGGTTGAACGATGGACGAACAGACGCCATAATGGCCGACCGACCGACACCATGAGTGACAGATCGGATGACTGATCGAGAGCAAGAGTGACAGATCAGACGACTGACTGGATGAGTGATGGAGTGATCGACTGCATGAGTGAGAGATCTGATGGTTGCATGTGTGACGGACTGATGGATAGGCTAACACGCCGACCAACCGACCGAATGAGTGATCAAATAACTGACCAACTTACTGCATGAGTGACCTGCATGAGTGACATAGCAGATGACTGACTGACTAAACGAGTGACAGATCGGCTGACAGACTGCATGGTGATGAACTACATCGGTTACCGATCGTTTGAATGACAGACTGACAGACATAATGACCGGCCGATCGACCAACAAACTGGCAGTATGAGGGACAGATCGGATGACTGACCGACTGCATGAGTGACAGATCGGGTGACTAATTGCATGAGTGATGGACTTATTGGATGCATGAGGGACAGATAGGATGACTGTATGAGTGACAGACTGATGGACTGCATGAGTGACAGATCACACGACTGCATGAGTGACATATCATATTACCGCATGAGTGACAGATCATGTGACTGCATAAGTGACGGACTGACGGACCAAACCACCCACCCACCGACTGACAAACCCAGTGACAGACGAACCGACTGACTGCATGAGTGACATATCGGATGACTACATGAGTGACAGGTCGGATGACTGCATGAGTGACAGATCGGATGACTGCATGAGTGACATATCAAACGACTGCATGAGTAACAGATCAGATGTCTGCATGAGTGACAGATCAGATGACTGCATGAGTGACAGACTGGCGGACTGCATGGGTGACAGATCGGATGACTGCATGAGTGACAGATCGGATGACTACTTGAGTGACAGATCGGATGACTGCATGAGTGACAGATCGGATGACTGCATGAGTGACAGACTGGCGGATTGCATGAGTGACAGATCGGATGACTGCATGAGGAATAGATACTGACAGTCTAGACTGCATGGGTGACAGACTGACCGACTGCATGAGTGATAGGTCAGATGACTGCATGAGTGGCGGACAGACAGACAGGCTGACAGACCGAATCACCCACCCACCCACTGACCGATTGACCAACTGACTGTGTGGATGACTGACTTAGCGACAAATGAAGCTGTAAGACTCGTGTATGCGTATTCTACAAGCAAAACGTGAATAGTCGACCTATATCCTACATTTTCTTATGCCCAATGCATAGACTAGGGCTATGGAACTGGCGTATGTGTATACAATATCACGTAAAATCGCTGAAATCATCCTGGACTTTAAAATAAGCCGCCAGTGTATTCCAATTGTACCATAATAACAACGGTTACTGTGGCGTGGCGAATTGGCCCTGGGCGAACGCCCCTTGACGGGATTGTTTTCACCTTCCAATCGCGTAATTATCGTTGAATTTTCTTATTCTAGCGCACAAATATCTTCATATGATTCAATATCAAGTGTCAACAAGAAGTTGATACATGGGAACACGCTAAAACACGCAAGTAGGAGAAGAAACGTGTGTAGCGAAACATTCGCAAACTCGTCGCTGTCACGAGCGATTTGTTTATGCTTTGTGACACTTTGCGACTGGGAAGCCCTTCTTCTTATTGAATGGCTATTCCACCATTTCACGAGGCACAACCTACAAATTTTAAATAAAACTCATCCACGTTGCATAGATTTTATGCACAATTCAATGTCAATGATAGGTGGCGCAACATGTGAAATTAATTCATTTCCATAAGATTGCATAAAAATACGCTAAATACGCCTGAAATATTGTAAGTTTGCTATTATTTTTCATCTAAGACTACTTGGTGTGACATAGTAAAAAGGACACGAGTCGTAGAAAACTTATGCGGGAATGTCTGGGTTTTTTACTAAACGCTCTTATCATGAAAATTAAAGCGTGGTATTCATTGTTCAAAATCTCCTCCATAAATTTCGATGTCAGAGAGACAGTCCTGTTAATTCTAACTATATTGTTTTGTTTATAAACCCCAGAGATGTGTCTTCTATCTCAACAAATGTATACCGCAAAAATTAAGTATTTGTTCAAAAGCCTATAAGAATGCAATGCGTACTCCTCATTCATTGGTTGGACTGTTCAAAACTGATAATAACGGATGCATACTGTACTGTAGAATGACTTACACTGATCGCTCTGTTCAGAACTTGATGTCCCCTAATGAATATTATTTCCCATACCTGGTGAAGCTGCAACAGTCCGGTGCAGATGGATAATTCAATTTAAGGTGCACTATTTAATATCTTGGCGGATTTAATCCGACGTTAACTTATATATGACGGGGTGCATCTGTAGTAGTTATAAAATAAGTGTTTCCGAACAGAACGTGGTGGGAGCCGCAGATCTGCGATCCGTGGCTAAAGGAGGGGAGGTGGGCTGTCAGAACAGTAATTATGCACATATATTCCACACATGGTTGTGTCCCAAGAAAATACGCGATGCGCCTAAGCACACACAATAACTAACGCTTAAAACACTATCTCGCTGTTGTTATCTGTTAGATGTAAT
Source organism: Chaetoderma sp. LZ-2023a (assembly GCA_034401795.1). Classification (NCBI taxonomy): domain Eukaryota; kingdom Metazoa; phylum Mollusca; class Caudofoveata; order Chaetodermatida; family Chaetodermatidae; genus Chaetoderma; species Chaetoderma sp. LZ-2023a. The sequence continues at coordinate 56,060,799 of CM067360.1, forward strand.
ATGCCAGTTGTCAGGAGGTCTGCGCATAATAACTAGGACATAACCGGCTATCAGAACAGAGGGTGGTTGCAACCGCGAATCACGGTCGGCGGCTACAGGAGGGAGATGGGCTGCCAGAACAGAGGCGTGATAATGTTGCAACAACCAAAAGAAGTCTATGAAACTCCTATACCCCACTGTCCGGGAGAATCCCCGCATTATCGCCGGCCGGCAGGCCTCTATCTCTCTTTTCTGTGGGGACTTTTATGTGGTTCCCGTTGCTCCTACCTATTTTTTCTCTCATTGTACCCCAACACTATTTCTGTCATTGTACCCGTGCAGTAGTGCGTACCTTTATTTTCGAACTGGGTACCATCTAGCTGAGGTCTTTTGAGAGATTTGAACCATGGTTTTTTTCTTTTTATTTCGGTGCCGTTATGAATTGAGCCAAAGGGGAACCGATAACTAGCCCACAAATAATGAGATTTATCTTTTATGAATTGTTGTGCAATAATAGCAAACAGATCAATCGGACTGATAACGCACTAATAACCACATTTTGAAATTATTGACAACAGTCTATAAACATGTATGCTTACTGGCGTTAATGATCGCAATCTATAGGCATATATTCCCTCTGCTCTGCGACGTGAATAATGCATGCATGGCCGAGATGGTTAATACATTATTCGTTATATGTCGAATTACACTTAAAAATTTCCCGTTCAAATCTCACTATGTATTATTAGTAAATGTAAACAATGAAATATTACTCCCAATCACATAAAAAATTACACACACTAAATTAATACTATCCTCATAAAACACCTACAAACGACAATACTGCTATAAAAGATATAAACCTAGACAAGGATATTACCGCCGATATGTGTACAGATTTTTTTCTTAGGTTTCATATCATAGATAACGCATAACAGGTTATCAGCTAAATCTAGGTATTTTTTTTATTAATGCATGCATGGCTGGGATGGCTAATGCATTATTCGTTTATATGTCGAATTACACTTTAAAATCGCCAGCTCAAATCTTGCTATGTATTAGTAAATGTACACAGTATTGCCAGATAGTAGTGGTTATAAGCCTTCGTCATCAGGGTTACTGTATACTAGTATACTGAGTACTGGACACGCTTAGTGAGCACACACGCACGCACGCACGCACGCACTCACGCACGCACGCACCCACGCACGCACGCACGCACGCACGCACGCTCGCACGCACGCACGCATGCACACAAATGAGGCGGCCATATGCTTTTTCAGGGTTGAGGAACTTCTTCAGAAACTTGAGGAACTTCTTCAGAAACTTGAGGAACTTCTTCAGAAACTTGAGGAACTTCTTCAGAAACTTGAGGAACTTGAGGAACTTCTTCAGAAATTTGAGGAACTTCTTTAGAAACCTCTTGACGAACTTCATGAGCTTCTTGAGGAACTTCGTGAGCTTCTTGAGGAACTTGAGAATGTTTCTGAAACTCTATCCGCTGAGGATCAGATGCCATGACTCTCTTCTTCTGAAACTTCTCGCATTCAGGATCGAGGAACTTCTTCAAAAGCTTGAGGAACTTCGTCAGAAGCTTGAGAATGTTTCTGAAACTCTATCCACTGAGGATCAGATGCTATGACTCTCTTCTTCTGAAACTTCTCGTGGAAGACCCACTTCGTCCAAGCATTCTTAGCATTTGCCTTGAGAACAGGTTTGATGATTTAGTCTTAGTAGTTCTCGGCAGGGAAATTTAGAAAGTACTCCAGATTACTCTCTAACTGCTTGCACCCTCATTCATTGAAGATCTACTCAATGGCCCCCTTGTGGCCAGCGGCCAACCCCTCCTCTCTACCTTCGGTGTGGCCAGTGGCATGCCCAGCCTCATGGCCCTCAGTCACGGCTGCACCAATCTCCTCTCGGAAGTAATTTGTGGCCCCAGCCTGTATAGCATCCAACATCCAGTGTTCATCATCAGTGTGGATGCTTAATGTGCCAGCCCACTTCATGCCCGTTAGCAGATCTTTGGGATCAACCCTAGCCTTCTGGAAAGCTAGAATTACAGGACTCTTAGTGGGTGTCCTGGGGAGATCTAGTCACCTGCCCTGGGCGCTGTCCAGCTTCCAGTAGAGTATCCAAGTGAATAATTCATTCGTATTATGGGCCGGTGTGGTCTCCTCTATAGCAGTCAGCGTCTCCGCATCAGATGGAGGTGGGACCTTGGCTCGCTCATGGATAATGTTGACGTCACGAAGTAGTCGTCGGACCCTGTCAATCGGCAGCTGTACTGGATTCTTCTTGGAGGGTGTTACAAGTTTCTTCTGCCCTCCAAAGACGATCTGCTGGAAAACTTTACCAAACATCGCTTTGGAGGGTTGCACTGGTTTCTGCCCTCCAACGACGATCTGCTGGAGAACTTTACCAAACATCACCATTTAAACCTGTATATAGCTAGACGTTAAACATGCAGCAGTACGTGCGGCATCCTGATGGAACAGTTGAACCCACTACCTCGCACCACACTGATCCTTGAAGGGACTGCTTGACAGCCATTCGACCTAGTATCCATGATGCGAACCCTCTCTCCACTGCAGGGAATTCATCGACTTCGCTATTTCTGGACAGATTCACGAGATTAGGAGTATGATGCTCAAGTTTAAGCTCGAGAGTACTGAGGAGAAGGATGTAGAGCTCCCGCAGATGGTGAGCAGGTGCTAGATTGTGCAGAACAACACCACCTTAGACACCATCTATATAAACGATGAGTATCGAGTCCTGGCTCCTCTAGCTCGTGGACTGGCCTACTATGCGAAGGGGAAGGGGTACTATGCCATCGGATGTAATGAAGGTTTCACAGAATTCAACTTACAGCCAGATGTAGAAATAAATGTCGCGGTACCACTCTTCTTCCTCCTCGAGAACACACACGTGAACCCGGCCTTGATGCGGGACAAGCTGTTCCTTCGGGTGTACACTGAACATCTTCCGGATGTAATGCTGACCTCTCCACGACTTCACGTCTGAAATGATGGGAATGATCAGGAACTAAAATGGGAGGGTTCTAGACAGCGAATCCTACATGTAGAGTGAGAGTACCAGCAGGTCCAGGGCACAGATAAGCAGCACCTAGTGTTGATATTGCAACGAGGTGTCTCAGATTGTGTAGCTGTGGCAGTCTTGGTTCAGAAAGGTGGGGTGGTCCAGCAGGTGGGTGAGCTAAATGACTTCAAACTTACAGTGGCTGGGACCAATGTTCTCTGTGAGCTACGCAATCGGGCTGATTGCTGTCTCTATCAACATGAGCTGACGTCGTATGCTTTACTGCGTCTAACCAGTGACCCCGATGATCTGGAAATGGCACTTGAGGGTCAGTACCACCTCGGAGGTAAGAACATCTCACCTAATAATGGCAACCGGCTCAGCTTTTATGTTGGGAACTTGCTTGGGGGGGGGGGGGGGCATGTGGGCACTCGCACAGTAGGCGTGGCAGTACTGTACTTCGGCTATGCCAAGGGTTGTGTATCGCATACTGCTGGTATTCAGCTTGAGCACACGTAGAGCACAATTCCGTCTCTAAAGATAGGTGATCACTAAAGACAGGTCAGCACCCACCATAGGTGTTATTCCTGATTAAGTCCCGAGTGAGAACACAGCTTTAGCGAGGCAAATACTTAATAGCAGCTTCTTCAAATTTGAAGTTTGCTACCATCCAGTTTCAACCCATTTGATTGCTTTTAGAGATTCCGTACAGGTAATTAATTTATTGTTATTTTTAAAATGGCGATTAATAAATGTCTAACGAGACAATGTGCCATATGGTCCATAATTTGCATTTTTGATTGACACCAGCCATGCCATACATGTTGTAGTCGGATGCCGCATTGACATGGAGCCGGTTGCTGCGTAGATTCACTAGGACGAATAGGCATAGGCTATGGATAATGATTGATTTTCTGGTGTCGTTGTTGCGAGACGTTTATATTAATGGCAATGCCGGGCCTAAAAGCGCCAGTAATTAATGCATCCCTCCAGAGAGTTGGGCGAAGGTGTGTGTAATTGCGTGAGTTTCGCCATCATCAGCATCTAGATATTGTACATAGCTCGGGTTAAAATATTGAACGAAAAGCGGGAGTTCAGCCATCATCAAGGTCTGAGGCCATAAAATTACTTCAAACATTAAACTAAGCTGAACTAGTATATAATTCCCTATCATACAGACTAATAAATACCACACATAACACATTCGAAGAATGTATAATCTGTGACCTACGATCGGAACAGGAAACACTATTATTGTGTGTAGTATATAGTTATAGTTCGAACGATTAAAACAACATAGAGCTAACAATATTATTTCAAGAATTATGTGCCAAACATATGCGCACGTTTATGCTATGTGAGTTTAATATGCCAGACATCAATTGGTCATTATATACACACTCTAGTCATGACACAGATCCGAATCCTGAATTTACAGATGATTTTAATGAAGAAGTACGTGATTGCTTCATGGAACAAAACATAACGAAGGATATCCGATGGCGTGGATCCAAGAAAGCTTCAAGCTTAGATCTGTTTTACTAATAACTCATGAATCCATTTCCTCACTTAATCATATGACGTCATAATCAACTACGCGAGGTGTAATGCGACGTCATAATCATGACGTCTAGCATCATTTGATTAAGCCCGTCTTTAACGCTTAATATTCCGAGACGTTGTAAGAATTGTATGTTTTGCTATTTAATAAACATTCTATTTTAAAACTAATTGGCAGCAGCAGAGCCCAGTCAGACTAGTTTCAAAATATTCTGGAAATTAATAGGCAGGGAGTTCAGAGATCGATCGATCTCAACACGGACGTGTTGTGGGTGGAGCTTAGATAGAGATGGACGGGGCTTGGCTAGAACTGGAAAGGTCCACTCTGACTTAGTTGATGATATCCACCATGCTGCACTTCTCGGAAAATTCGACCATTCCATAATTGAAACCACCATCCACTTAGATGGAAACAGTATTGCCAAACCAAAGACCAGATTCTGCTATGACAGAGGTAATTATAAAGCTATGGTAGCAGTCATGAAAATTAGCTGGGCGAAACAACTAGAAGGTTATGTTGATATCGACCATATGAGGGACAGATTCTGTAACACGTGTTTGGAAGCTGAGAAGAAACGCAACACTGTGAGAAACATAAAAAACAAGAAATACAAATTTCGCCTTGATAGGATTACAAGATCTAAGATAGTGAAATAATCTACTAAGAACAATACCGAACAAGAAACCCGGCCCGACAGACAACTAGAAGGGCATTGAAAATACTTGAAAAGAATATATCGAAAAGTGCACGCAGAACCAAAAGTTTAGGAATAATGTCCGATGCAAGACGAAAGCTAGGTCTGGAATCACAGATTTACAAGTACCTGGTAACACTGCGGAGGTAGAATTGACCAATAATGAGATGGATAACGTAGATGTTTTAATTATTTTAGAAGAATATTTCCGATCCGTATATACAATTGAATCGTATGGTAAAGCTCCAACAATCACTAGTAATAATTACCAGAGTATACCTGTGTATACATCATAGTCTGGGGGGATTTTCATGAACCTGGAATTTTGGCGTGGAAAGCATTTGTTGAGTGATTCTCTACCTGGTTTTCCAGATGATTTCAAATCTGGATTATGCAACTTTGTATCGCTTGGGCAGTTTGAGATATTTGGCATCCGTCCGTCGTCTGTATGTCCATGTGTGGGTTTTGCAGCTCTGGGCATAACTAATGAACGGTACCTAGTAGAACCATAAAATTTCGCATAAATGTAGCTGTTGACAAGTAGTTAATCTGGAAGTAAGAGGATTGGCATTTAAAAATATATTTTGCGCAACATTTTGTTCGTCTGTATGTTCGTCTGTCACTGAATATTAATTTGTATCATTCTAAGAATAATTGTCAAACTAGGGAAAAAGTGGGGCGTCTACGGTTAATTAGATGAGCTTTATTTATATGCTTAACCAAATAACTAACGGTATATTTGTACATCCATCCACATTTCTTTCAGTTCCTTTGCACTGTCAAAACTGTTTCTTAACAACACTGTATAGACCAGTGAAAAGTTGTCGTTGAGAAATCTCCTCAATGAAATATGAGTTAGCGCTTCCCACACCAAAATTCCAGATTCAAGAAAAAGCCCCAGACTATTAAAATCAGCAGGCTTCCAGAGCCACAATCTAGAGACCCCCCCCCCAAGAACGTAGCTGCTACAGACAGGATTACTTGTCGTTTATTGTTTGCAGACAAGCTGAACCAGTTGCACTAGTTGAAATATAGAAAGAACATTTTACGCCCACATAGAGGTAGCTACTGTCAATACATGTATGATTTAAGAAATGTATTACAAACAATAACGTATAGTATGTTACAAGGACCACAGATATTAAGAGACTATTTGTACTAAGAGACCATTTTATCCAGTTCCCAAAACTGAATATTATGTTAACCCTTGTCCCGCCAAACAGATCCAGCAGCAAACATTTCTACCAGTTAACAGCGGGAATGCTAGTGTTCACTTTGTGAATCGTGTAGCTGAAATGTGTTGCTGCTTATGGCAGCCACACCTTTCAGCTGTAACATTGACCAAATCAACACGAGTTGTCATTCTACAGGGAAGTGAATCATAGAAGCTAGAAATGTGGCAGTACGAGGGTTAAACATGTCACTCTCTGACAAATGACGGACTACCTATATTTCAAAGAGTGGTGATTAAACTTAGAATTAATAGCATAGCTAATTTATCTCTAATTAATATCGTTTTGAATATTGTAACCAACATCGTCATCATTATCACTGCCACTGCTGATGACGGCTCATCCTGTCTGTAATCACTGAAACAAACATATGGTTGTCCTTGACAATGGCACATGATTCTATATCTGATTTTAGCTGATGCACAGCTACACCTATTACTAACACAATCCTGATCAGATCGACAACCACACTTGATTATTTCCAAGACGTCAGCTGGAACTGGTGCCGCGTTTGCTGTAATTCCAGTAGGAACTTAGATTTTATATCTCTCATCACGTACCCAACGAAACGATAGTGGATAAATCAATGGTGGGTCAGGATTCAGTGAAGAGTGCATTTTGGAAGGGGACCAACATTTCGGAAAATGATTCTGATGTAGGCGTTAGCGAAGCTAGTTTTAGCGCCGATTATCATGCTATTTTTTGAGTTTTTGAAAACGATACTTTAAACTTAAATTCTGACATATCTTGAGTTGGTTGTACATAACAACTGTTCATTAGACTTGTAGCCTCATGTACAATATCATGAATGTTTGCGTCTACACAATCAATCTTAATTAACCTTATACCTGTTTGCAGCTTTCTTAGTACAGCTGTTTTGCCAATACGATGCCGATGAGCCACAGTAAGACATGCAGACACCACATGTGCTACAATCAAACTAGGCACAATGTGAATGTGTTTTTCACTGTCTTACCAATGTCAATTATCTTCCTCTCACAGCTGGTCCCTTGTATTATTACGTTAGCTAACATGTTGATTTTCCAATAATACTAATAAGAACGAAAACAGCCGTGTCATCAGAAATTACTCGCACGTTTCTTCATCCAGAAGTTACAGCACCAGCGACTTGGTGCACAATGATGGTGCCAGCTTCCTCATGCGTGGTTCTAAGGTCTGGTCTTTTACTGACTATTCCATGCAACATTGTGTTGGTCCAACTGGCCAGTAACAACAAGATGACACGATACATTATTCATCTTAACAATATCAATAATGTATGTGCATATAATATCAATCAACTGCTTCTTGTTTTGTGCGTTTGAGAAGACAACTGATCTGAATGGCAACGGTATTTGTCGGCTCAGCGTATAGGCATTACATGCTGGTTTGACACACACCATCAATAACTACTCCGTCTGGTATTGCTTCCGTCCTAGCTGAAACATGAATCTTAAGTTTATTTTTTAAAACAGATTTGTTTTTGGCAGAACGCATGTCTCCTGAATCAGTAAACATAAATGTACGAATCGGCACAAATTCATAGCGCAATACGTCTTCCATCGATGGTCAGACACAGACACACGGGTGCTTGGACGCAAAGCCGGATGAATAGCTGCCCATGGTGTAATATACACACTTTCGCATAGGTGCAGAGACAATGGCATGACTAATAGACATGATACCCGCACAAACAGCATCAATTTGAAATTGTATTTTTGAAAACCTTTAACGTTGAAACACTTTAACATTGATGCATGGGCGGATTGAAGGACATACACACGGACTGACGGACACACGGAACAGCTGAGCAGTCGCCTTGCATAGCATAATTCACACACATTCTCATAAGTGCAGAGCAAATGATATGACTAATTTACAGTCAACGGTTAATTTTAGAAACCAGAACAGCATATGCTACTGTCGTCTTTGACGAGTTACATCCAGAATATAATAAAATACAGCTTATGATGAACAGACATACAGATGGACGGAAAACTTAACAAAATAGTAAAAACTAATTATTCTAACTCATCCCCCACCCCCAATTCTAGATGGTTTGCTCTTGGCTACATCTATACGAAGTTTTCTTGATGTAATCCCTACCGTTCATGAGTTATGCCCCAAACTACAAAAAACGCACAAAAAGACGTGCGGGTGGACGGACACTTCAGATATCTCAAATTGCCTAAGAGTTAAAAAGTTGCATCATCCAAATTTGATATGAGCAGGAAAACCTGGTCGAGGATCAATAAAAAAAACACGTTCCACACCAAAATCCTGGGTTGCCTAAAAATTGGCATTTCCTCCTAGACTATCACACCGGAAATTGTAAACTATACACTGTCCAAAATTAAAACCTCAAGATTCCGAGAGCTTAAAAATCTACCTCAGATTACTATATGAGCTACGTCTTGTTCTCAGCCACCCATTGTTCACTCTCTTTAATACATCGTTAAATGTAGGCAAATACCAGAATTGGGCTAATGGTGATATCTTCGCTATTTTCAAAAAAGGTGGTAAAATGTCCCTGCTAAATACCGGCCTCTCAGGTATCAGTCTCACCTCTGTGGTGTGCAAATTAAAGGAATCATTTAGTAAATACTCAATTATGGAACACCTAACCAATAACAGTATGCTGTCAGACACCATATTTGGCTTTTTAAGCGACCGATCGAGTGTGCTTTAATTACTTACTGTACTACAAACATGGTTGGAGGCACTGGATAATGGATGGATGGTCGATGTCATTTACTTCGACGTTATGAAGACATTTGATAAAGTCACTCACAAACGCCTACTTAAAATGTTAACTGCCTATGGCTTTGGGGGAAAACTCTTTTACTGGATCCAATCATCCCCAATCGGGAGAAAGTATTCATTGATGGAACATACTCTAAACTATTAGATGTAATCAGTGGCATACCGCAAGGCTCAGTGCTCGCCTCACTTCTCTTTATATTGTATATAAATGGCCTGCCTGAAGCAATTAGTTGTTGGTCAGAAATATTCCTGTTTTCAGATGATGCAGAGTTGTTCAAATCAATCATTAAACACCCTGACTGTGGTCCATTGCAACAAGATATAGACTATGTTTGCCCTCGGCCAGAAAGTCAACTACTAAAGCTCCATCCAGACACATGTAAAAGCATGGCAGTTGCCTCAAAGACTACAACTCCCCATGTCTACACAATAGACTGTACCCATCATACGTTAGAGCATTCATCCACAGAAAACGACATTGGTGTTGTAATTGATGAAAAAGTTAAGTTTTTATCAACATATAAATGAACAAATAAACAAAGCCAAAGAACTAATTAGATGCACATTTAATTACATACATAAGCACAATTTTAAACAGCAATTTAACTCTTTTGTCTGGCCTCATGTCGAATATGCTAATGTAGTTTGCGCTCCCATTCCTAAAAACATGTAAATAAGATGGAAAATGTCTGATGGTATGCCACTATACTTATTCCAGGTATGCATTACCTACCTTATAATGAAAGGTTTAAAGATCTGAACTTACCAACACCAATATGTAGAAGACTGCATGGTGATATGATCAAAATAGATAAAATCCTTCACAGCAAATATGATCAACCACAATCAAATCTTTTAAAGCTTTGTGAAAAATTAAAAATTAAAAACATTAGATCAGAAGGGCCTCATTTCCTTCGCGGTGCAGAGACCAATGGAACAAACTACAGGAATACATGATCAACACACCATTAATCAAGTCTTTGAAATCTAAATTAGACAAACTATGGAGTAAGCATCCACTGCTATTGAATTTGGAATCTGAAGCAATCTTTCATACCACTACCTATCTTAAAGAATCACTAACAGAACACGAATGTGAAGATAACCAGCAGCTGACTCAGCCGAGTTGTATATGCAGCCCAAAACTGGCATCAGAGGCGAGCTGGTGCATGTTGTCAGAAGATGATCCATATGAGTTCTTTAGGTTGTTCATTCGGTTTTTCACGCTGTCTTAATTGCCGCATGCCGTTTTTACAACAACATGTGAGATAGTTCTGATAAACCAATGTGCCGGTAGATATATAGTGATATAACTCATACGAAGTTTGTTATTATTATTGTTATTAGTATTATTATTATTAGTAGTAGTAGTAGTAGTAGTAGTAGTAGTAGTAGTAGTAGTAGTAGTAGTAGTAGTAGTAGTAGTAGTAGTAGTAGTAGTAGTAGTAGTAGTAGTAGTAGTAATAGTAGTAATAGTAGGAGTAGTAGTAGTAGTAGTAGTAGTAGTAGTAGTAGTAGTAGTAGTAGTAGTAGTAGTAGTAGTAGTAGTAGTAGTAGTAGTAGTAGTAGTAGTAGTAGTAGTAGTAGTAGTAGTAGTAGTAGTAGTAGTAGTAGTAGTAGTAGTAGTAGTATTTTTAATATATATTGTTATTATCAATATCGTTGCTATCGTTATTACATCTTAACAATAAAGATGTATATCTAATCATGGACTTTCCTTGATTCCGCTAGAAATCTTAACGGTCCGGTAAGGAAGGTCGTATTGCATATTGCAAACAAATCCATGGCTTTCTCGATATTGTTATTTTGTACAAAGTATGAGGGTATTTCTGTCTTTGATTGTTATAGTATGGGAAGTTGAAGAGGAAATTATCTACAGTTACTCGTTTGGTTCATTCGATTCTATGCACAGATTGTGGTTTAATATCCTAACGTGACATATACTCAGGGCTTCGTGACATGGTAAGAAGTTAAATGTTCGAATGTTAGGGTTTCTTTAATTATATATATTGTAGAATGTTAATCACGTTAATTCGGTTAAAACTTATTTCCACTCTTCCGTGCGGTGTAGTCTTAAATAGTCTTGTTTTATTAACTACCTGTCATGTGTTGGTGTTTTCAATGCTGAATAGATCTGCTTGAACGGTCGCTTCTAGAATTGATTTAATAGTCTCAATCTACCTGATCTTTATTTTTTGGTCTCGTCAGAACTCTTGGCTTAAATAATATAATGTTGAAGACAGTTTTCCGTACCCAGCATTTACTAGACCAGCCGAGACGCTTATCATATTATATTTGAGTTTTATTATGCCAAATTCACCATATATCATTACACTTTGTGTACTTTTTAGGTGTAGAAAGTTCTTAAATAACTTGGTATGAGAGGTTTAAATTCCACAATCGTTTTCAAATACGTATATATATATATATTAATTAACCAGGTCTCTGGCAGAAAACTACTATCAAATACTACATTAAACAGTTTCTCATAGATTAGTACCATTATATTTAACGTATTTTTATATACTAGTAGCTGATTTGGTCTGCGCTCGCAGCTTTACTATTTGCCAAGAGTTTTATTGATTCAATTATTTCGCTCTATGTATACAGTACGTCAAGTTCTTCGCAATCTGGGATTTTATTTCGCTGCATTCATCTGTATGATAAGTTTCTCTAGCTTCATTGGTTATCTTATTGTATTGAAAGCGTTCTTCAAGTTCATTTTCTAATTTCCTCTTAATTCTCTTTCGGCTTACTGTTACTCAACATCCAGAATGTTTTAGTGTCAGTTCTATGTAGGTTCTGGAGTCTCGTATGCAATTCATGAATCCATTTCTTCAGTAAATTACATGACGTTATAATCAACTACGTAGCGTGTAGGCTGACAGTCATAAGCATTACGTCATAAATGACTCAATTTAGTCCTCTTAAGTGCTTAATAGTCCGTCAGGTATGTCTTTACTGCTTAATACATTTTCTGTTAAATGTTCTCAAACTAATTCGACTGGGCGCTGTTGCGGACATAGTCAAATTAGTTTCAAATATTCAAAGTCTAAGCTGGAATGTACATATAGATAATCTGTGTAGGAAGGTAGTTGGCTTGCTAGCCTTCATGAGAAATAATATCAAATTAATGAATCAAAAGTGTTGCATTATGTTTTATAATGCATATATTCTTCCTCACTTAAATTAGTTTACAACAGTATGGAACACTTTAAACTTCAAAAAGAGCAGCAAGATTTATTCTAGGAGAAACTAAAATGAGTAAAGCAAGTTTGGTCTTGTTTCATAAATTGAACTGGTTTACATTCTGTGATCTAGCAGATGCACGCACAGCAGCTATGGTCTATAAGATCTTAAACAATCAAACCCCACAATACCTACGTCATCTTCTCACCTACACATTAGATGTGCATGATCATAAACTTAAGTCAACAACCAAAGCAAACCTATACCCACCCAAATCAAGGACTGAATTGTACAAAAATGGTTTTGTCTGTACAGGTACAAACGTCTGGAACAATCTACCTGTTCATATTAGAGATACTCCATCATTGGCATCATTTAAGATACAACTCCATGTACATCTAAGTAGCAAAGTAATCTAAATAATAACCAAACCTTTCCTCGTTTTCACCAAACGGTTGTGCTTCTATCTTACATTGAAAAGTGCATGCGAGCTGCCTTGTATCACACAGGACTGGTGAGATCTCATTTGAAATGAATTTTAGAGTGTTTCAAATAAGACCTTACTAGACCAGTCTTATGAATCTGGCACGAAGTAGCAACGAGTTTGAGATTCTATTTATCACAGATGCTACTTATATTATTTCAAATTTTCACATCAATTCATGTTTTTTATCTTTTGGCATTTTTCATGTTTATTGCCTTAATGCTTTACAACTGCGAGTTCTGGTCAATGCGCTACCATGTCCAGAAATTATTAAGGCCATTATTGATTGATCTTACATATTTCATTGTGATTTCTACTGAACAATTTCATCCTGATTGCCAGTCCAAAACATGGTTTTCAGGGAAAATAAATATTTTATCTTATATCTATCTTGAGAATCAATTTGACCGAGAACGGTTACTTGCTGCCACCAGTTTCAATGAATTTTCCCTCAAACTGGTTTCAAGATAAGCAGCAGGACATAAAAGATACAATATACATTAAAGGGATTAACTATACATCTAGCATACAGGATGAAATAGGTTTCAAATGTCATTTTAACTTTTCTCTATGCTGTAAATATCCCCTGTATATAATTTATCTAAATAATATATGTAAATAATATATAGACCTATAAATAAATAAGTTGAGAGCCTTAGGCAAGAACAGTTGTATATTGATGACCGCGTTTTTACCCTCTATAAATAAAGATATTATTATTATTATTATTATTATTATTATTATTATTATTATTATTATTATTATTATTATAGCTTACCTGCATAGGTTTCTGGAAATTGATAGTAATGGCGTTCGGAGATCGATCGATCCCAACACGACCGAGGTATGGGTGGAGCTTAGCTAGAGATGGGCTGGGCATAGCTAAAACTGGAACGGTCCATTGCTGTCACGTGGCCTGTGAGAAATGTTTGACTGCGCTTGTATAGTATTTGCTAGCTACGTTCAATCTTTGATGCTTGTTTTATCAGCATACAGGTATAGTACGGCTTGAAAATATCAAACGATATCTCTAATTTTTCTGTATATTTTTACATTATTAAATTAATTCTGATTAGTTTGAAAAGCTCTATTATGAAAACCCCCGCTTCGGATGGCAGCGTCGACTGTCCTAAATATTGTTTTCAAAATATTCAACAGAGTATTAATTTGGTTGCTATGAGAGTGAATGTGTGAAGATTTTTCAACGTTATTGGTGGAGATTGCACGAAATAATTAGAAATGCGTTGCTATGCTGTATTTTATTTATTCAAACATGGCCAGGTTTTACTAATAGTATATACTCACAGATATGCGTGGTTTAACACGCAAACTGGGCGAGTTAATTCGAACATATTCGTGATTTTTTGTGTGTAATAGAGCTGTTATGTTCAGGCATATCGATCCACATATGTTGCCATATACTAAACTCCGGGATCAATTTTGTGGAGCGTCTATTATTACTCTCCTGTTTCACGCGACGGCTTGGTATCACAGTGATAACGTATACCGGCGGACTTCTAATAAGCGAACTACGTAACAATTAACAGGAGCATATTTGTACATGATTTCAATGCGTTACAGAGCGGTATGTCTCTCTCATAGGAAGCATATACATAACAAAAATACGGAAAATAGTAAATAGCTATAGTGTTTACGAATCTGACTATCAGTATATGTATATAGTTTATCAATGTTGTCAAATTAAAACAATATGGTGTCCATGTAAGTATGACAGGCGACGTGAAATCAGCATGCATTTGTCAGACCAGTCTTAAGCGGCTACTGCGTGCTGACGGAATGGCGGTGAGTAAGGTGTTTAACACTTTCTGGTCAAGCCGGACAACATCTACTTCGGTTGAGTGATATGGTGCTTAGAGAATGTCCATTTACAGGCCAAGACAAATATATGTTTTGAGAAATTTCCACTAGAATGCATTGCGCGATAACCGAGCAAGTTATTACAGTGGTAAACCAAGAATAGCCTTCGCTTGACTTGCAAATGGACATTGACTAAGTTTTAAAATATTTTTTTCTTCACCAATTTCGATCGTTAAAAGTGTAAAAGAGCGTAAGTGTCAGGAAAAATACCCGTTGTCGACAATCATTCCATCTGGAGGTTGTTCGACTGAATGTCTTAATGAAACAGAATCGGATTATTATTTTAGGCAGGCTTTGCGTTACGTGAAATAGTGCTATCCCGTAGTAGAATGGACCACTTCCAGCATCTGCATTGACTTAGTCCATTAACTGCTTGAGCTATATGTATGTGAAATGATTTGTGAATTATACAGTTCTTATTTTTAATCTTTTAGCAGCAGCGAGCACACCCTGGACATGTATAATTTACTCACTGTTGCTCGTGAATGACTGGTTATCATTCTTCATCACGAAACATTGTATATTACGGAACGTAAAAATAAATCTTAATAAAACTAAGTCGTTTTCGTACATACACAAAAGTTAATACAAACTTTTGATTTTACACTAAATCATATACAAATAGAAAGAAATTGTTTTTTCAAAAAACAAAACATACGATCAGACAATTAAGCACCTTGCACAACAATGCCGAAAAGCAGTACATTGCCTGTATCGCCGCACCTCCAACTTAAGCCTGCGGATTTACCGGCAACTTGAATTATTCGATGCAATGATAGTCCCAATAACATCGCATGGGAGAGAAATGTGGGGTTTTGAAAAATATCAGCCATTAGAACAAGCCCACCTAGAATGTATTAGATATGTGCTCAAAGTTAAACGTGCAACACCAACACACATCCTGGATGCAACACCATCTGCTATGTTATATGGTGAACTGGGAAGGTATTCATTACAAATAGACGTACAATACAGAATGTTACATTTATGGACAGGATTGCTGACTGGCAAACAAGATAAATTATCACATAAATAAACAAATATATGCATAAACAATACACTGAGGGTGCTCATTACAAATGGATTACGTATTTCGAATCAATACTTGTGAACATCACAACAAATCATAGGAAAAAGAAGCACAATATATAATATATAACAAAGACTCATCGCCCAGTTCAGACACAGATGGCAAGAATCATTAAATAGTTTATCTAAAGGCGAAACATGGAATATTTAAATCAGAAATCAGTTTATAGCGATGTTTATTAAAATTAAACAAAGGTAATAGAAGAACTCTGACCAAATTTAGAGCGTACAAATTGAAACAGGCCGCTGAGCAGGAATAGCAAAAATCAACAGAATATACATATTATGCAAAAATAAGGATATTGGTAACGAATGCCCTTACTTGGTTCTATGTCCATTATTTGAAGAATCCCGTAAATTATTCCGTACCTACTTATTACTATACACAGCCAAAACTACCATGAGTTTGAAAAACCTATTGTCGACTGCCAGAAATATAATTGTTTCTCATTTTGTTTACCGAGGTGCTATGTACAATGGCTAGACATATCAATCGCAATGGCTATGACACAAAATTGTTTACCTAATTCTAACCTAGTACTGAGCAGCAGCAGCAGCAGCAACAGCAGCAGCAGCAGCAGCAATGACAACAACAGCAACAACAGCAACAACGGCAACAACGGCAACAACAGCAACAACGGCAACAACAGCGACAAAAACAATAACAACAACAACTACTACTACTACTCCTACTACTACTGCTGCTGCTGCTGCTGCCGCTACTACTACTACTACTACTACTACTACTACTACTACTACGACTACTGTTATTGCTAATGCATCTGAAAAAGACCCTATAAATGTGTACGCTTGTACACCACTAGTATATATCTATATGAATGTAAATATGTTTCCGACATACAGTGTATAAAGTCTTGGTGTAATAAACTGAATTGCATTGTATTGAGGACGAGCATAGCGTGTCGCGTGACAATGTCTGAGATGTTCAGAGGACGAAGCCTGTGTTGCTCATCCAGAGAAGACGGTAGCCTGACTTCACGACGTCAGTTACATGTCACACTACTGCTGTCGCTGACGCTTCTTATCGTCCTTATTGATGGTAAGTCCCTAGGATTCACCCCAAGGCTTGGGAGAGAAGTGGTGCGTTTGCATACCTGTGTGTGTCTATGCGTTTAAACACGACAACCGTGCGGGAAATCTGTGGTATATCGTGGAACTAATTTAACAGGATCTGTGACTGCCATAGCAAAAGCTCTGTCAACTATTGAACATTTCGAGATTTATTTGGTCACTTGCTGCCGATGTTTATCCCTTTAATGACTAAATTTGTTCAAAAAATTTAAATATTTATTTATTGAATGTCCATTTACGGGGCAGAGATTATTTTTGAAAATTTACCACTGGAATGTAGCTCCGTTATCAACCCAGTCATTCCAGTGGTAAATTTTCAAAAATAGTCTTTTCTTGTTCTGAAAATGGGCATTCCACAAGACCACTACAGAGGCCGGCTTCGTCGTGAAAGGGTTAAGGAATTTTTTTTTATTTAAGCTTCGTTTGCATTGAAGCTGTTGCTGCCTATCGCAGCAAAAATTTCCACGTAAACGAACCTCAAACAACCAACAATCCTCTTATAGGACATTCTAAGTTGACAACACGATAACCATAACATTAGATCAAAACGCAAGGACAACAAAATATGGTCGATCAACATGCCATGCATATGGGAGTTATATTCTTAATTACTCTGTGTGGCAGAAGTTCTAATGTTCATGGCTCATAGTGGGAGATATTTTTGTTTGCAATGGTAATGAGGGATGCGTTCTATTGTTAATGGCTCTATGGAGGGGTCATTGCAATTTGCTCTTTGTCTGAGAAGTTCTAATGTCAATGGCGCTAAGTAAGATGAGCGTTGGTATTCATGGCACTGAAGGGGTCTATTGTTAATGGCTACGTTTTGGAGGAGTACTATTGCTCTGAACGGGATCAATTGTTATGGTTCTTAATACGACAAGCTCTATTTTAATTGCTCTGCCAATTTAATGGCTCTGAGTTTAATGAGCGTTGTTGCTCTGAAAGAGTCGATTGTTAATGACTTTGGGTGTGATGATCTCTTTCAGTAATGAGTGAGAGGTGCTTTGCTGTTTTGAGTCTATATCCGTATGGATTACGTTACAATACATGAAGCATACCAGAATTTGATGGTTTAACCTCATCTAATTCGCATAATATGAACTCTCTCGTTCTATTCATATATCTGCATAGTTTGAAGTTGAATTAGCTGATAAGTTCCCAAATTCAGCTTCACGAATAAAAATTAAATTAATTTATATTTTATTGAATTTGTTCTTTTCAATACATTGCGGTACAGAATTTAAGCCTCTAAAAATATACAATTTTAACAAATTAATTTTCTAGTATTCTGGTGAGAGTCTGTGCCTTTAACTTAATGTTGCCATTAGTGTGCACTAGTCCGTGGGGTGGAGTGGCCCACAACGCATCCTTACCAACCGAATTTGAGCAAACTTAATTTTCCTCTTTTAGTTTTCGATTTCCTTTTTAAGAGTGTGTCTTGTAACATGCGTTAAACGGGGCTTACTCTCTTTGTAGAGGATACAGTTATACGTACGCCCCATAATGAAACCGATCACATTTAGGTGTAGGGGTATGACAGCTGACATAATGTCTATTTTCAAAAATATCCGAGTAGTACCAGTCATGCTTGAATGGAATAGCTGCCCTGTTCATCAGATGCACCAGCCACTCATCGGCACGCACACGCATTCAGATTTTGCGTATTTAATGACTGTGTCTTCTATGTTCTGAAGCATTTCTGACATCCGTAGACACCATTTAGCAATGCCATGTTCTGTTCTTGGATGTTTGATGGGCTTGATCAGGTGGAGAATGAAAAATAAGAATACTTCAAGTTCAAGATCAACATCTGATAGTGACAGTGACTACTTCACCTTTCCAGAGTATCATCTATCACCTGGCATCATATCACGTCATAATCAGCTAAGCGGTGTGTATCGTGAAGTCATGATCATTACGTCATAAATGATTCTATTTAACTCCTAATAGTCCGACACGGTGTACGAATTGTATGTCTCTATTATTTTAAAAACACGCTATTGAATATTTTGAAAGTAAAAACTAAGCTGACTGGACGCTGTTACTGTCATAAGCAGCGGCAGCGCCCAGTCAAATTACTTTCAACATATTCAACAGCTTACATGTATAGTTTTCTGGAAACTGATAGTCAGGGAGTTCCGAGATCGATCGATCCAAACACGAGCGAGGTGTGGGTGGAGCTTAGCTAGAGGTGGACGGGGCTTAGCAAAAACTGTAAAGGTTCATTGAGAGATTATGTGTTCAGAGACAGTCAGCCGATGTATTATTTGGTATGTCGAGGATACAAATACAACCAATCTTAATGATCATTTATGTATCACTCTACAGTTGTTAGATACAATACTTCATTTAATTTTTCATTGCCCTTTAATTACATTTTTCCAACAATTAAAAAATTAGCATTTTGTCAAGCTCAAGTTCAAGTTCACTTCATTACACTCAAGGGCATATGAGGATAGATATTTACTAAATAATGGCGGCGGTAGTGAAAACATTACATGGTAAATACAGATCATGCAGTTATTTTACAATTTAAAACATTAGTTGCGTTTATTACCTTATTTGAGTTCTATGCTATAATTATTCTATTGTATTTTTATTTCACAGGCTATATTTATTTTATTGTGCGATGGTTTCTTAGCAAATTTAAGCAATTTACTTACATTTCTGAGGATAGGTCCATTGCATATTCTTAGAAATTCCTTTGTTTTTTCTGCATTTGTACTTAATACTGTGGCATATATGTTGTCCTTACATCATTGTATTTGCTGCAGTCGTAGAGGAAGTGTTTTTCGTCATCCAGTGTATTACAAACCGTACATAGCCTGTCATTTCTGTCTGTTCCTGTCCATCGTCCAGTCTCAATTGTCAATTTATGGTTCAAGGTCATAAAGTGAAAAAGTATAATGATGTTATTAACAGGTAATGCAATCAGATATTTTTCAAATTGAAGCTCGTCCTTGATTTCCTTATAGAAAGCTAACCTGGTAGATGCTTGAAGCTGAGATTTCCAGGTTTGGATAGCCTGCGTTTGCAACTTTTGCTTTGTCAGCTTCACTAAGGGATTTTTTAGATAAAGTCTGCATTAATTAAAGTCTTCTCCTATTTCCCAAAGTATTGATTTTATTTTCTGAAGCCATTTGAAATTGAAGTTTTGGTCATTTTCCAGTTCTCGGCAGACAATATAAAGGATTGAAGATAATTTCCCATAACCTGCGTTAACCGGATCTGCCCAGAACCGTAACATATTCGTTTTGATCATTATACTCTGCGGATAGCGACCAATTTCGCCATACATCATCACATTTGGAGTGCTTTTCTTTGCATGTAGCGCATATTTTATAAATTGAATTTGGCAAGCTACGAACATATCTAGAATTTCGAACCCCCATACTTCGGACCCATATTCGATAACTGGCGTTATCATGCTGTCGAATAGGCTGTATTGGATGTCAATCAGTATATCGTGTTCTTTAATTTTTCTGACTAATTGGAACATAGCTTTATTTCCCTGTTTAATATTTCGCTTTCTGCATGAGTAAAAACTGCTATTACTTTTGATAAAGCAGCAAAATAATGTTTTTTTCTGAAATTGAAGTATTTTTATTATTGCATGAAAAGAGAATATATTATCCATGGTTGATCTGCCCTTCCTGAATCCCGTTTGTGCTTCAGTAATAGTATCATGAAGTTCCGCAAATTTCTTTAACCTATCATTGAGAATTAAAGTAAATAATTTGCTTGAGACAGATGAGTAAAGTTATGGGCCTGTAATTAGACGGCTTTGTTGGATCGCCTTTGTTTTTATAGATCGGGGATTATTTTGCCAATTGTCCATGACTCGGATATGCATACTGTGTTAAATGCGATATTAAATAACATTTCGTAAATAGGTAGTATTATTTCCTTGGAGCTTTTTATGTATTCATTTATTATTCCATCATTTCCACTCCTCGCTTTTTCGTTGTTCATTCTGTTGATTGCATCTCATATTTCTTCTTGCGTTATCCGAATATCAAGCTCCGGGCACGGAGTTATAGAATCATCTGCGTTTAGGCCTATGTTGCCATTTTCTTCGTCTTCTTGCTCATTTATTAATTTGAAATGTTCAAACAGACTTGATATTTTTATTTGTGTGTTCTGCTCCCGATGTTTTCTATTTATTGTTTTCCAGAATTGTTTTGAGTTCGAATTTTTTAAATCCCTTAATTTTGAATGAGATTTTATTTGTGACACTCTGTATGTTTCTTTATTGACTTCTTGTAGGTCTTGCTGGCATCTTTTAATAATTGCATGTTGTTCTCAGTTCTATTAAGATGGTATTGTTTTTTTAGCTTTGTGATATAACTTCCGTTTCTGAGCGCAATATTTACCAAACCATTGTTTATTATTTGTCTTTGTTTTACTCTGATATTTTTTTTTGGGCCGAATGTATTTCCCGAGCTGTTCATGAAGAGGTCGCAGATCAT